>PVJN01005862.1:0-79017 GCA_004026805.1 Lasiurus borealis
TTTTACTACCGCATATTTAAAATAAAGTTTAAAAACAATAATTCCACTTCTCAAAAGAGCATCATTTTCGTCATTTCTTTTGACTCTTCTTTTCTTTTCTATGTGATTCCACTCTTCTACTTCACAATATCAAAAGCTATAGTGTTTATTAGGCTAGGAAATTCTCAGAGAGACTTGTAGAGGCTCATTGTGACAAAACACTGTTTTTCTTGGGCTACTACATAAATCTACCATCTGTTTCATAAACTAGCAAGCTTCCTCTCAGCTATAATTTGCTGTATATATTGCTACATAAATTGTTGGTGGCTTATGTTTACCTAGCAACAGAATCTGTTTGGCAGGAGGTTGTGGGAAAGAAGGCTCCCTTCCTTCCTTTCTTCTCTCTCTCTCTCTCTCTCCCTTCCTTTTTTCCTTTCTACAAATTCATCTACCAATTTTCTTCAAGTGCAAGAAAGGCAGACGTACTGGGCAAAACAATCTGCCTTTTATATTGTTTTAACCCAAATTGCCTAGTAAATGCCCACTTTGGAGGATATTTTTGCTACTTTGATTATCTTGTGTATAACTGAAAGCCCTCTCTTGTTTTTCTTTTATAAGCAAACTTCCTAAAAATCACTGTGAAAAACTGTCTTGATCTTTTAGCTCTCAAAGACCACTGAGCTTTGGGATGGCCCACATCTGTCCAGTTAAATTTCTCCAATGTTCTTAGTGTCACTTATAGGTTTTGGGTATTGAATTTACATTTCAAGAATATTGGTTGGGAAACAGAAAGACAAATATTGTATCGTGGACAAACACTTTTCTGTGGACTCTAAAAATATAAAAGTAAGACTCATAGAAAGAGAGTAACTCTTGATGGCCAGGGGGCTGGTAGGTAGAGGAAATGGGAGACTGGGTAGAGGGTTCAAACTTCCAGTAAGAATATGAATAATTTATGAAAATCTAATATACAACTTGTCGACTACAGTTAATAACAGTGTTGTGTAAAAAAAGGTAATGGATGTGTTCATGAACTTGATAGTAGTAATCATTTCACTTATCCTATATAATAAAAGTATAATATGTTAAGTGTCCAACCTTTTGGATGACCACTCGATCAATCACTATGATGCTCACTGACCACCAGGGGCAGATGCTGCTGGGGTCTGGCTGATCAGGACTGGATGAGAGGGCCAGACATGCCCTAATGCCCTCCCATCGTCCCTCCCTGGCTGACTGGCCCCCATCGGCCCCAATTGGGACTAGGTGAGAAGGCCCTGATCAGGTCCCAGTCACCAGCCAGGCTGAGGGACCCCACCTGTGCACAAATTTGTCCTAATATATAAAAACCCTTGGTCATAATGACCAGTAATGACCGAGGCCTCACCAACTGGAAGTCAGTCCTGCAGTCAGCCCTGGGTTGCTGTGGCAACCCAGGGCTGACTGCTTCCTGCAGCCGCAGCACACCAGCACTGATTGCTGAGGGGGCTGTGAATCAGTGCCAAAAAGAGGCCTGAAGAAAGGAGCAGGACTGATCCATTGCCTCTGTGGCAGCTTTTGACCAGCACTTGCCTTTCTCTTTCTCTCCCAGTATAGTCAGCAGCCACACCTCCATTTCTCTCCAGGCTTCCACCGGGGATGCTGATCAATCCTGCCTTTCTGATCAGGTCCCATTGATAGGCTCAGAGATGCTGACTGACATAGAAACCAACCAATCAGAAACAAATCTGGGTCAACTATGAGGAGCTAATGGCTGCCTAGGAGGCAGAGCTTTTATTTTTTTTTAAATTAAATCTTTATTATTCAGATTATTACATTTGTTTCTCTTTTTTCCCCTCCACCCGGCTCCCAACCCTCCCTCTACCTTTACCTACTTCCCATTGTCCTCATCCGTAGGTGTATGATTTTTGTCCAGTCTCTCTCTGTACACCCCTCACCCCTTTCACCCTGAGAATTATCAGTCCACTCCCTTTCTGTGCTCCTGATTATATTATATTCACCAGTTTATTCTGTTGATCAAATTTTTAATTCACTTAATTTTTAGATTCACTAGTTGATAGATATGTATTTGTTGTTCATAATTTTTAATCTTTTACCTTTTTCTTCTTCCTCTTCTAAAAGAGTACCTTTCAGCATTTCATAAAATACTGGTTTGGAGTTGATGAACTCCTTTAGCTTTTTCTTATCTGTGAAGTTCTTTATCTGCCCTTCAATTCTGAATGATAGCTTTGCTGGGTAGCGTAATCTTGGTTGTAGGTTCTTGCTGTTCATCACTTTGAATATTTCTTGCCACTCCCATCTGGCCTGCATCGTTTCTGTTGAGAAATCAGCTGACAGTTGTATGGGTGCTCCCTTGTAGGTAATGAACTGTTTTTCTCTTGCTGCTTTTAATATTCTCTCTTTGTTTTTTTGCTCTTGGTATTTTAATTATGATGTGTCTTGGTGTGGTCCTCTTTGGGTTCCTTTTATATGGGGTTCTGTGTGCTTCTTGGACTTGTAAGTCTATTTCTTTCATGAGATGTGGCAAGTTTTCAGTCGTTATTTTTTCAAATAGGTTTTCAGTATCTTGCTCTCTCTCTTCTTCTGGCACCCCCACAATTCTGATATTGGTAAGCTTGAAGTTGTCCCAGAGGCTCCTTACACTATCTTCACATTTTTGGATTCTTTCTTCTTCTTTCTTTTCCAGTTGAATGTTTTCTGCTTCTTTAATATTTCAAAATTTTTACTTAATTTTGCCTTCATCTGGTCTGCTGTTTGGTCTCTGTATAATATTTTTTATTTCAGTCAGTGTATGTTTAATTTCTAGTTGGTCCCTTTTCATCTCTAGTTGCTCCTTTTTCATCTCTTCTTGGGTTTTGCTAAATTTATCCATCTTTTCTAGGAAATTCTTGAAAAACCTTATAACCGTTGTTTTGACCTCTATATCCAGTCATTTGTTTTCCTCTATTTCTTTTGTTTGTGATCTGTTCCATTGTCTCCCCATTTTCACTATGCTGGGGGAACTTCTGTGCTGAAATCAGCCTTATGATACACAAATTGCAAACTGCAAAAGCTTCTTTGTGGAGTTTGGATGGGGTGAAGTCTCAGAGCACCTTGGCTTCCAGTCAGCCCCACCCTTTGTGGCCCCTGGATCTCAAATGTCTCTTGGTAATCGCTGGATCCTTCTGTGTGTGCAAGCATGTGCGTCCTCTAGACTGCTGCCTTTCCGGCTTCCCTGTGCTCAGGGACCTGTATGAGTCTGGATCCCAGGGTATCACCCGAAACTGAGGCTCAGTGCTGTTAGAAGGGGCACAGTTTGGGAGCTCTGTCTCCTGTACACTAGAGAAAGCCAGCGGCACAATCAGTAGTCCCTCTTCTGTGGGCAGTGGCGTGCGCGCTCCCAGACCTCTGCCCTTTCACGGCTCCCCTAAATTTCATTTCATAGTTCAGACCACCCCCCATATGAGTCTCGCCCAGAACAGAGATTCAGTGCCATAGAATAAAGGGTTCAGTGAAAATGGGAGTCTGTACCTCCCTCATGCCAGAGGAAGCCACCCAGGCACTCCTGCCACCCGCTCTCTCCATGCACGCATCTCCATACCTCAGCTTTTTGCAGGTCCTCTTAGTCTCCAGAGCCCCTCTCTTTCCTTCTAGTTGTAGAATTTCCACCCATCCAGCTTTCCGGTGGTTCTGGATGATGTCCGTTCTGTCTTTTAGTTGTAGTTTTGATATTGTTGTGCAAGGCAGCAGTTTAGGTGTTCACCTATGCCAGCATATTGGTTTTTCCTCTTTACTTTTCTTTATTTGAATGGATTGCATATTTCTCCCAATTCACTTTTTTAGCTTTCTAATTAGCAGAATGATGTTTCTGCTAAAAGGAAAATAAACAAAGGGAGAAAAAGTTTTGACTTTCCTTCACATTAGTTATGCTGTTAAAGATTAGAGTGTACTTTATGCCTTCATTTTAAGAAGGGAAGGAGGGGTTGTCCTGTCAACTTGCTTCACAAAGCACCAGAGTGTAATTTTCTGTGGTCTTATCACATTACTATTGCCTTTGTGCAAGTGGCTTGGCTTTTTGTTTTGATCTACAACTGTTGTGTAGTTTGCCATGAAGAGGTAACTTGGAGGTTACTAACACACTCCTTCCTCCAAACAAAAAGAAAAAAAGAAAGAAGAAATGATTAGGAAAAAGAACTACTATTCTATTCTTCTACATTGAAACTAGTCATAAAAGACACTGTAGTAGAATTATTACACAGAAAAAGTTCCTTTGGCCAGAGCCTTCCCATATCTTTCATTTTATAGTCTTTGTTCCTGCCCCTTAAATCTCTGACTCTTCACATGGGAATGAACTGGCATTTTTCAGGTGTATAGCAGAGTGGTTAGACAATCATATAAACACTTTATAAAGTGCTCCTCCTGATATTTCCAGTACCCATCTAGCATCATACATAGTTATTAAAATACTAGAGGTCTGGTGCACGATATTTGTGCACTGGGGCTTGGGGTGGAGAGCTCATCCTGGCCTCCACTCTCTCACGGTACAGAACTCCTCGGGTGATGTCCGCCTGCTGGCTTAGGCCTGCTCCCTGCTCCCTGAGGGGTCCTAAGCACTGCCTTGGAGATGGAAAGGCTGCCACCACTGCCATAGCCATTAGCCTGTTGGTGAACCCAGATTCTGACTGAGTGAAAGTCCCCTTGTGAGAGTGCACTGACTACCAGGGGCCAGCTCCTGCACTGAGTGTTTGCCCCTGGTGATCAGTGCATGTCATAGCTACCAGTTGTTCCACCATTCAGTCCATTTGCTTATTATCCTTTTGTTATATAGGATTTATTTATTTATTTAATTTAGTTCATCTTTATTTTTTCTCAGGACTGTTTCATAGTTTCTTTTTTTTCTTTTATAAATCTTTATTTTTCCTCTTTTTTCTCCCCATAATTCCCCTTTACCCGGCTCCCACCCTACCCTCTGTCGTTACCTCCCCCCCGACTGTTCTCATCCATAGGTGTATGATTTTTGTCGTCTCTCCCTTTACCCCCTCACGCCTTTCCCCTGAGAATTGTCAGTCCACTCCCTTTCTATGGCCCTGATTCTATTATATTCACCAGTTTATTCTGTTCATCAGATTTTTAATTCACTTAATTTTTAGATTCAATTGTTCACAGATATGTATTTATTGTTCATAATTTTTATCTTTACCTTTTTCTTCTACTTGCTCTTCTTAAAGAGTACCTTTCAACATTTCATATAATACTGCTTTGGTATTGAGGAACTCCTTTAGCTTTTTCTTTTCTGTGAAGCTCTTTAACTGCTGTTCTATTCTGAATGATAGCTTTTCTGGGTAGAGTAATCTTGGTTGTAGGTTCTTGCTATTCACACTTTGAATATTTCTTGCCACTCCTGTCTAGCCTGCATAGTTTGTTGAGAAATCAGCTGACAATCATATGTGTGCTCCCTTGTAGGTAATGAACTGTTTTTCTCTTGCTGCTTTTAATATTTCCTCTTTGTCTTTTGCTCTTGGCATTTTAATTATGATATGTGTTGGTGTGGTCCTCTTTGGATTCCTTTTGTTTGGGATTCTGTGCACTTCCTGGACTTGTAAGTCTATTTCTTTTACCAGATGTGGGAAGTTTTCAGTCGTTATTTCTTCAAATAGGTTTTCAATATCTTGCTCTCTCTCTTCTTCTGGCACTCCAACAATTCTGATATTGATAAGCTTGAAGTTGTCCCAGAGGCTCTTTACAATGTCTTTACATTTTTGGATTCTTTTTGCTTTTTGCTTTTTCCAGTTGAGTGTTTTCTGTTTCTTTGTAATTTCAAATCTTTGACTTGATTCTTGCCTCCCTCTAGTCTGCTGTTGGGTCTCTGTATAATATTTTTTTTTTTATTTCAGTCAGTGTATGTTTAATTCCTAGTTGGTCCTTTTTCATCTCCTCTTGGGTCTCACTAAATTTATCCATCTTTTCCAGGACATTCTTTAAAAACCTTATAACCGTGTTTTTGAACTCTATATCCAGTCGTTTGTTTTCTTCCCTTTCTTTTGTTTGTGACCTGTTCCTTTGTCTCCGCATTTTCACTGCTTCCCTGAGTTGGTAGAGTAGCTTTGTATGTTAGGTGTCCTATGTGGCCTAGTAGCTCTGCCTCCCCAGTTACCTGAGGTGGACTCTCTTGGTGCACCCCTTTGTGGACTGTGTGTACAACCTTGTTGTAGTTAAGTCTTGATTGATGTTGGTATCATTGGAGGGAATTGACCTCCAAGCCAATTGGATGTGAGGATCAGCTGTGTCAATGCTGGCTGAACTTCTGTGCTGAACTCTGCGTTAAGACTTGCAAGACTGCAAAAGCCTCTCTGCTCGGCTTGGATGGGGCAGAGTCTCAGGGTGGGGCAGACAGCCTTGGCTTTCCATCAGTTCCTGGTTTCAGTGTCCCTTGGTAATTGCTGCAGCCTTCTCTGTGTGCAGTCGTGCACACCTCCAGATCTCTGCCTTTCTGGCTCTCCTGAGTTTCTGTGCACTCTGGGGAACCGTATTAGTCTGGGTCCCCAGGATCTTGCCTGAAACAGGGGTTCAGTTCAGTACAGCCTTGATTTCAGTGCAGTTGGGAGCTTCTGTCTTCCTCCCACTAGAGAAAGCCAAAGGCATAATCAGCAGTCAGCCTTCTGTGTGCGCACTTTCACATGCACCTCCAGACCTCTGCTTTTTGCAGCTCCCCTAAGTTTCTCTGCACTCCTCCCTTTTCACAACAGTGCAGACTCCCCCTTATGAGTCTTGCCTGGAACTGGGATTCAGTGCAGTCAGAAGTGGGGTTCAATGCAGTTGGGAGTTTCTGTCTCTCTTCCACTAGAGGAAGCCAGCCAGGCACTCTGCCCTGTCCTCTCCATGTGTGCGTCTCTGTACCTCAGCTTTTTGCAGCTCCCCTGAGTCTCCGTGAGTCCCTCCCTTTCCTTCTAATTGTAGAATTTCCACTCATTCAGCTTTCCTGTGGTTCTGGATGATGTCCATTCTGTGTTTTAGTTGTAGTTTTGAAATTATTGTGCGAGGCAGCAGTTTATTTGTTCACCTATGCCGCCATCTTGATTTCTCCTATATTTGATTATTGACTATATTTCCTATGCTGTACCTCACATCCCCATGACTATTTTGTAACTATCAATCTATAGTTCTCAATCTCTTCACATTTTTCACCCAGTTCCTCTATCCCCTTCCCTCTGGCAACCAGCAGTTTGTTCTCTGTACCTGTGAGTCTGTTTCTGATAAATTAGCATCTTGAGCCAGAGGATCAAGATCCATTTCAAAAAGAAGATACTAGTAATTAAAGGTTAAGGAGAGAACATGAGATAGTCAGAAAAGGGCTGGCAAAGAAAGAAAAAGCAGAAGACTTGGCTTTTGAGACAAGAGTGAGTCATATGATGGGTCCTGGAGGACTAAGTGATCAAGGAGAAAAGTTCATCGTCTCAGTTAACCAACACTTATTCAACAATGTTTATGTGCCAGGAACAGAAGGTGGGAGAAATAGGTTAGAGAGAAGTAATTTTAGGAGATTGATAACTGGAAAAAATGGTGTAGGATGCACCAAAAGTCTTTGGTGGCTTTATTTCTGCAAAGAAGATACAGAAGTCAGATTGCAAAGGACTAAAGAAGAAATGTAGGGATGAAAGTACATTCTCATTCTAAAAGTTTTGCAGCATTTAGAGACTGGTAGCTAGCTACAAGGGTATAAGGGTCACTTGTAGCATAGTTGTTGCTATTGTTGATGATGGTGAGACTGAAGAATCCATGGGATAGGAAAGAAATCAGAGGACCCTATTGAAAATTGCTATCCCCTAGAACTTTCTATGATGATTACAATTTTCTCTGTCTTTGCTGTGCCATATAGTAGCCACATGTGGCTTTTAATAACTTGAAATGTGTCTAGGTCAATTGAAAAATTGAACTTTTAATTTAATTTTAAGTAATTTTTATTTAAATAGCCTCATGTAGCTAGTAGCTACCATATAAAATGGTGCAGGTCTAGAGGGTGAGGATAAATGTGGGAGTAAAAAAGTTGGAAGGGATGAATTCTACAACAGAGGATAAGATAGATAACTTTGAGACTATTCACGGGAGAAAAACATCATCTGATGTGAGAGATATTCTAATATTTCTAATAGCTAAGTGACTTTATAACCATAGCTTAAAGCAACATTTGTTAGAGGTTTGTAAGCAAGCTCATCTACTAAAAATGGGGAGTTGGGGGGAAGATTGGAATATTCACAGTATAAGATTTAATAAGAAACAATTGAGCCATGGTAGGAGCAAAGCTATAGTTAACAGCATGAATTAGTGTTGGGCCAAGTCTAAGGGGCTTGATATGGGCCAAAGTTGTACTGGGCCAAATGTGAACAATCCCATATAAGTTTCTTTTGAAAAAAAAAATGAACTAAAAGGATCTGGAAAAGATTATTATGCAGTTTAAGCTTAGATAGTTATGTTTAAGTGTATCTCAGCAGCTCTATTACTCTACATTAAACATTTCCTGGTACATTTCATTGTCTTTTTCTGATGAGTTTAAGCCTTGATACAAAATGCATTTAAAAGAATCTTACCAGGCAAGTTGGGCCCTTCTATCTGAGTGCTATTTGGTTAGAATAATCTGCTGGATTTGATTGCTTATTCTCACGAAAGAGTTTTGGAGTAGCTCACCCATCTCTGGTGTAGGGATCTTGGTGGCAGGTGACCTCCTTATAGCTATAAAAATTATAGCACTATGAAAAAACCATTGCTATTTAACACACTTTCCAGATGTCCTTGGAGGGTAATATCAGGAGATGGTTTTTATAATATACTAGATCCTATTTATGGGGAAGGAGAAAAATTAAGGAAATGAGGAGATAAGAATAAAAACGGATAAGCTAGGGTTTTCCTATATGTCAACAACACAAAAGAATTATGAACTAAAGAAAGGTGATTTTCTTTATTTTTTTAATTAATGTATTACATGTATACATATCTTCCCATTGCCCCACTCCCAGGCATACCATTACCAACCCCCCAGTGTCTGGTGTTCATTGGTTATGCTTATATGCATGCATACAAGTCCTTCGGTTGATCTCTTATTTACCCAACCTCTCTCTAACTTCCCTGCTGTAATTTGACAGTCTCTTTGATGCTTTACTGCATCTGTATCTATCTTTTGTTCATCAGTTTATAATGTTCTTTATTATCCACAAATGAGTGAGACCATGTGGTGTTTCTCCTTCATTGATTGGTTTATTTCACTTAGCATAATGCTCTCCAGTTCCATCCAGGTTGCTGCAAATGGTAAGAATTCATTCTCTTTTATGGCAGCATAGAATTCCATTGTGTAGGTGTACCATAGTTTTCTGATACACTCATCTGCTGATGGGCACCTAGGCTGTTTCCAAATTGTAGCTATTATAAATTGTGCTGCTATGAACACAGGGGTGCATAAATCCTTTATGACTGATGTTTCTAGTTTCTTAGGATATATTACTAAGAGTGGGATTGCTGGGTTAAATGGGAGTTCCATTTTAATTTTTTGAGGAAACTCCATACTGTTCTCCACAGTGGCTGCACCAGTCTGCATTCCCACCAGCAGTGCACGAGGGTTCCTTTTTCTCCACATCCTCACCAACACTTGTCGTTTGTTGATTTGTTGATGATAGCCATTCTGACAGGTGTGAGATGGTATCACATTGTCGTTTGATTCGCATCTCTCGCATAATTAGCGACTTTAAGCATGTTTTCATGTGTCTCTTGGCCTTCCTTCTGTCATCTTTCCAAAAGGTTCTATTTAAGTCCGTTGCCCATTTTTTTTACTGGATCATTTATCTTCCTTTTATTAAGTTGTATAAGTTGGCTGTAGATGTTGGAGATTAAACCTTTATCAGTGATAAGATTTGCAAATATGTTCTCCCATACAGTGGGCTTTCTTGTTGTTTTGTTAATGGTTTCTTGTGCTGTGCAAAAGCTTTTTATTTTGATGTATTCCCATTTATTTATTTTCACTTTAGCTTTCCTTGCCCTTGGAGCAGTATCAGTGAAGAAGTTCTCTCGGCATATGTCTGAGATTGTGCTGCCTGTGGATTTCTCTAGTATTTTTATGGCTTCCCTTCTAATGCTTAAGTCCTGTATCCATTTGGAATTTATTTTTGTGTATGCTGTTCAGTCTCCATGTGTTTGATTTCTTTCTATTGTTTTTATTATAGTTGATTTCCAGTTTTATTCCACTGTGATCTGAGAAGATGCTTGATATGATTTCTCTCTTCTTGAATTTGAAGAGGCTTTGCCTATGAGCCAACATATGGTCTATCTTTGAAAATGACCCATGTGCACTCTAGAAGAATGTATATTCTGTGACTTCGGGGTGAAATGTTCTGAAGATGTCAATTAATTCCATCTGGTCTAGTGAGTCATTTTGGATTGATGTTTCTTTGTTGTTTTTTGTTTTGAGGATTTGTCCAGTGGTGACAGTGGGGTATTAAAGTCTCCTACTATGATTGTATTGCTGTCAATCTCTCCCTTGATATCCTCCAGGAGTTGTTTTGTGTATTTAGGTGATCCTGTATTGGGTGTTATATGTTTACCAGAATTATTTCTTCTTGTTGGATTGTTCCCGTTAGTATTATGAAGTGGCCTTCTGTATCTCTTGTTATGTCCTTCACTTTGAGATCTAATTTGTCAAATATAAGTATTGCAACCCCACCTTTTTTTCATTTCCATTTGCCTGAAATACCATCTTCCATCCCTTCACCCTCAGTCTGTGTGCATCTTTTTTGCTGAGCTGGGTTTCTTGTAGTCAGCTGATATATAGGTCATGTTTTCTTATCCAGTCCGTTACCCTATGTCTTTTGATTGGAGCATTTAATCCTTTTACATTTAAAGTTATTATTGATAGGTACTTATCTGTTGCTATTTTTATTCTTTACCCCTGTGTTCCCTCTTTGCTTCCTATTTCTTTTTTTTTTTAACAGCAGTTCCTTTAACATTTCTTACATTGCTGGTTTGGGGGTAATATATTCCCTTAGTCCTTTTTGTCAGTGAAGCTCCTGATTACGCCTTCAATTTTGATTGAAAGCCTTGCTGGGTATAGTATTCTTGGATTCAGACCCTTCCTTTGTATGACTTTGTATATTTCATTCCGTTCCCTTCTGGCCTGATGAGTTTCTGTTGAGAAATCCATTGCTAATCAGATGGGGATGCCTTTGTAGGTAACTTGCTGTCTTTCTCTGGCTGCTTTTAAGATTCTTACTTTGTTGTTGGTGTTTGCCAATTTAATTATAATGTGCCTTGGTGTCAGTTTTTTGGGGTTCATTTTGCTTGGGACTCTGTGAGCTTCTTGGATTTGTGTGGGTTTTTTTCCTTCCTATATCAGGGAAGTTTTCTGTTATTATTTCTTCAAACAGGTTTTCTATTCCCTGCTCAGTTTCCACTCTTTTTGGAACCCCAATTATGTGGATGTGTTTTGTTTTGTGTTATCCCAAAGTTCCCTTAGGCTCTCCTCTTGCTTTTTAATTTTTTTTCTAGAAGCTACTGTACTTGGGGGTATTTTTCCTACCTTGTCTTCTAGCTCACTGATGTGGTCCTCTGCTTCTAGTCTACTTTTGATGCTTTCTATTGAGTTGTTTACAGCAGCGATGTCATTTTTCATTTCTTCTTGATTCTTTATAATTTCCTCCTGCTTCTTACTCATATTGTTGAATTTGTCTTCCATTTTTTCAGCTACCTTATGACCATTTCTCTGAACTCTTTCTCTGGCAGGTTGTTTGCTTTTATTTCGTTTACTTCCTTTTCTGGTGATGCCTGCTTTATTTTCATATGTGGGATGTTTCTTCTTCTGCCCATGGTCTTTCTTCTCCGGGTGTCTGGCTATGAAGTTCTCTCTCCTGTATTGATTTAAAATCACAAAATACAACATGACCAGGTACAACACACAAGGCACTGCACAGAAATGTATTCACGATGTTAATAACCACAAATAAGATGACCACCAGTGAAAGACAAATTAGAGGTAAGTATAGAAAGAATAACAGAGAAAGGAGAAAAAAAGAAAAGAAAGAATTGCCAAAATGAATTAGGGAGAAGGGAGGAAAAAGAGGAAAAAGAAAGAAAAAAGAAGAAGAGGAGGAAGAAGAGGAATAATAAGAAGAATAGAAGAAGAAGGAGAAGAAGAAGAAGAAGAAGAAGAAGAAGAAGAAGAAGAAGAAGAAGAAGAAGAAGAAGAGTGAGAGAAAAAAGTAAGAGAGAAAATAAAGAGAATAAGAAAGAAAATGGAAACAAATTATATATGAGGAGAAAACTCCAATAGAAGAGCCACTGATCCCAACAAATGCCAGCAACAAGTACCTGAAGATAAATACAAATTACAAATAACAGCTAATATCAAGAGAGGTGAGGGAAAACAGAGGTAAAAAACAAATCAAACAAAAACAAAGCAAACAAAAAGCAAAATAAAACAAGTAGAATAAGCAAAAAGAATCTCACAACAAAAGTATAAAAAATTGATATAATCAATGTTCAAGCAAACAGCAACAAAAGGACATAGAGAAAAACAATTTTTTGGATAGTGAAGACAGAGAAGAGAGAAGTATGTATGGACTTGGAGTAGGGGATTAAAAATTAGATATATAAGTGGGGTGAAGTTTTAATCAGGTAAAAAGAAAGACTAGGGAAAATCTAAAGTTGGAAAAGGGTAAGAGAAACAAGACTACAAAATGGGAAGAGTTAGGAAGAGAGTGTTGACATAAAGGTAGAGCTGAGATAGAGTAAAATGATGCTAAAGGAAAGCTGAAAATATAATGCAGAACTCTAATCCCAAAGCAAAATAAAGACAATATAAAATGACATTTCTTTTTTTTTTCAAAAAGGTAAAATAGTAGTAGTAAAAATACTGGTTGAAAATTTAAAAAAATGTAATAATTAAAAAGGTAAAATCAATTGATGAAAAAAGAAAAAAAATAGTTTTTTAATTAAAAGATGAAAAAATATATATAAAATATTTTTAAAATGTAATAATAAAAGAATAGAATGGGCAGTAGTGGAGGTCATTCACTTCCTCTATTGTTCTGTTTGGCACGCCTGTTTTCCAGTCAGGTCGATATTGAAGTTCCCTTCGTTACACCTCTGCTCAGTGTATTCTTTTGGTTACGCGACAGTCAATTTGTGAATCATCCCCTGGGTGGCAGTGTTTTGGAATTGACCTCTGAGACTATAGGTCCTCTCTAGCTTGTACTTAGATCCTGCTTTCTCTGTGTTGCTCAATACTGGTTTGTGGGAGTGGGTTGCCCCAGAGCTGATTCTCTGATGGTTATTCTGCACTCTGATCCCCAGGTTCCAGAAAAACAACTTTCCCCTGAAGGCTCTTAGGGTGTCCCCAATTGCGTGATCCTATGTATTGGGCTTAGCAATCAGAAGCCAGGGTCTGAAGAGGAAAGAATACATTCTGTGCAGTCCCCCTTCCCTGCTCCTGTTTGAGCAACCAAGACACTTTAATAACTCCCAGGCTGTCCTTCTGCCTCAGATCAAAATGGGTTGCTTTCTAGAGCTCCCCTCTTTTAACTGCTCTGCGGGCCCCCTTCCACATCAGGGATCACACCTTGCCCAACATTCACGGATTTCTGTAGGTGCAGCTTTCCCCGGTCCAGTTCCCACAGTGTGCGCGTCTCTCTCTTCTGCAGGACCAGAGACCTCACCTTATCCCAGGCAAAACCTGACCTTTTCATGTAGCGTGTGGAGTGCCTCTGAATCCGAGTGTTTGAGCCACTTGGGGAGCAGTGTCTTGGGTCCCCCGGCTTTTCAGTGGGTGCTGCAGCTATAGCTTTTCAGGCCACTGTAGACATCCACTTTCCCTGGCAAGATGGTGTGGTCTCCATGTTCGCACTGGTGGCTCTGGGAAAATAACCCCCTTGGCAGTGGGGCTGCCTGGTCAAGAGAGCCCCGTCCAGTAGTCCCCCACCTTCTCCTGAAGGACAACTGTCCCTTAACTTTCCAACAAACACTCCCAGTGCGACCCTCAGCTGTTCTCTCTGTCTGCTCAATGACAAGGCTCAGGACATATCCATCTATTCCGCTGCCATTTTTTTCTCTCCTCAACCCCACAGATTTTAATTTCTCTTCCCCGGCAGAGTGCAAACTTCATTCACTACAGACCACTGAACAAAATAATGTCTTTTAAAATCATTAAGTGGAGCCCTGGCTAGTGTGGCTCAGTTGGTTGGGCGTTGTCACATGTACTGCTTGATTCCTGGTCTGCATACATGACTGGATTGGGAGCTCAATCCCCAGTAGGGAGCATGTGGCAGGCAGCCAAGCAATGTGTCATTCTTACATTGATTTTCTCCTCTCTCCCTTCCTCTCTTTCTAAAAAACAATATATTGAAAGAAAGAAAACCATTAAGTGGAGTGACCAGGCAACTTACAATATAGCAGGGTATTTTTTTTTAGGGAGGTCCTTCCACATTTATCTTTCCTTCACTATCAGAGTGCAAGCTGCCATACAAAACCACTGGACAAAAACTCTTTTGGCCTCCTGCATAGGCCGACTTTAGGCACAAGAAGCAAACAACTGAATGGGGTGCTCTTGCTGCAGGTTGGCCATGGGTTAATAAGAGGTTTCGTTTAACTTTAAATGGTGTTCCACCCCACCTCTCCCAGAGTATCTTATTGTCCGGAATGAAAGGCCCAAGGGCAATGCTTAGAAATGAGTTTAAGCTGTTATACATCAACTAAGGATAAAGTCCTCTGTGCTTCTGCTCCATTTATAGCCTGTTCTATACCATTCCTTTTGACTTAGCATATACTACCCTGGATTGTTTTTAATTTTTCCAAAGCACATGGAATGGATTCCTTACTAAAACCCTTGTAGTCCCTTGAACATTGAACACAATGTTCTGTACACAATATTCACTTGATTTGAAAAACAAATTCCAAGTAATGTAGAAAATACCTGTATGATCTTTTGAAGTTATTTACAGTCCAAGGGAAATTACACTGATACTACTCCAAGAAACTTGCAAGGCTATTTGCTTCTACCCTTTCACTTCAAATAATGCAGAGTGGTTTAACAGCCCACTGCTTTTTACCAATGTTAATGTATGGTTACCTCTGGCAGTCAGTGCTGGGAGCTGGGAGTGGAGTTCTGGCATTAGTTAAGCTCTGCCAATGACTGTGATATATCATCTATAATATATGATACGTGATATAGCCAGCAGAGCCAAACAAGTCACTTTGAGAGTGAGTTATTGGCTTTCTGAGCAGAAAAAGTATTGGGTAAAGTCCAAAAACAGCACTGAATTTTCCTACTCTGTAGAAGCAAGAAAAATGAGGGCCAAGGTGACCACAATCCTATCTAGCTTCTACATCTGCATTTACCAAGATCTTTTCAAAGTCCTTGATGTTAATTCCAGAGAGGCAGTAAAAATGGACCAAAACTGGAGAGATGTAAAGGGTGCCTTCCTGTCTCTTGGGACAATTAGGCAGCCAGCCAGGCTCGCCAGCTGAGGGAGAACAAGGCAGCCTGCCCAGAGAAACCACGGAGAAGTCAGGCAAGAAACTGAAACCGTCTGCGAGAGGGGTGGGAGGTTTGGAAAATTAAAAACAGGTCAAGGAGGAAGCCAATGGTGGGAACTGAACTCTGAGGCACAGGCCTGTGGTTGTATACATCCTAGGACAGGGTGCCACATTGAGCTCTGCAAGTAGTCCAGCCTTGCCTGTGTCAGTCCTCAGCCTGAGCTGGGGTAAATTTGTTTTCTCAGGCCGATTCGTTATATATTCAACACAAACAGTAGAGAGATGAGGAGAGGAATTGATTTTTCTTAACTCTCTCTCAAACTGCAGCTAGTGTTTTTTAACCCACACTTTCAAACAAAGGGAGAGCCATGTTAGCTTCCTTCTGGGAAAGGAAGGAACTAGGCTCTCTGTGGTTTGGGTCATGCTTGCTACTGAGGCATTAATCAAGGTCCTGACATAGCTGGAAAGGGCTGGTTTCCTCTTCATGTATAGAATCATAAAGGGAGCACGACATTCAAACAAAAGGCCAAGGAAACCTCTCCCAAAGATCCTATCAACTGTAGTTATGGATCAAGGAGTCTGGCCAGAAGGGAAAGCCCATTTTAGAAAAGAGTCCTGTTTTTCCAGGCAGTGACATTCCTGTTACTCCGGATATGACTATAGTTCCAAAGAGGTCACTAGGGTACACCTTAACTTTAACTTGCTTTTAGGGAGTGGCCAATTATTCATGGTAGGGTTATTTTTTATGATCGCCAGCATTAAGGAGCATGGATATCCTATGCTTAAAGTGGTGGCCATTGTGGGCTGATATCCTACCATTTGTTCTACCTCTCTCAGATTGTTTAACACAAGTGTAATTTGGGGGATTGATTCCAGTTTCAGTAGGTGAAACCTAATTAGTCTAATCTATTCTTGGTAATGCCATGCTCCTGAATATTTCAGATATACCTGGCTACAAGGATTAGTTTGGAAGTGGGCATATAACCCACTACATATTTTAAAAATATGTTTTTATTGATTTTTAGTGAGAGGGGAGAGGGACAAATGGACAAAGGAACAAAAGAACAAAGGAACAATAGAAACATTGATGAGAGAGAAACATCATTGATCAGCTGCCTTCTGCACCCCTGATGCTTGGGATTGAGCCTGCAACATGGGCATGTGTCCTGACTGGGGATTGAACCAGTGACCTCTTGATTCATGGGTTGATGCTCAACCACTGAGCAACACTGGCTGAGCGACCCAGTACCTATTAATGAGAGGTGAAGGAAGGCCTACTGTGGTTTAAAATTGTTTTTTTTTTAAATTATACTTTAACCCTCACCTGAAGATATTTTTTTGCATTGATTTCCAGAGAGAATGAAAGGGAGAGAGAAGAGGGGTGGTGAGAAAAAGACGCCTCAATTGGTTGCCTCCTGCACTAGCCCCTACTGGGACTGGGCAACTTGCAACCTAGGTATGTGCCCTTGACCTGGAATGGAACTTGGGACCCTTTGGTCCCCAGGCCAACTCTCTAACCACTGAGAAAACTGGCCAGGGTGCTGTGGGCTTCTGAGAATGTTTCACTCCCTCTAATATGTTGTCATATATAGATGCAAGATATGAAATTGCTGTAGATATCTCACTGAAACTTGAGGATAAAGTCAACTCACAGATTTGTAAGTCAAAAACTTTTCTTATTTTGAGAGTCGATGGTTACAAGAGAGGCTGGGTGGTCACTGAAACAGAAACTCCCATCATCCTGCAAGGACTCTAGGGGACTGATAGACACAAACTATTAGTAGACTCAGAGAAGACTATAATTCAGGAGACCAGTTTATTAATTGACAATGGAAGGCATGCCCTTCCAGTGCCTGGATTATTTGTGTCCTCCAACTTCCTTTCTCAGTATCAAGGTATCTTGGAAACCAAGTAAGTAGTAATAATAGCTACAACAACAAATGATAATAACAAACAGCCTGGTTTGCCCAAAGCTACATAACCAGCAAATAGCAGAGTACAGGATTTAGGTTATAATCTACCCAAGTCCAAAATCCCAGACTCTTTTTTTTTAAACAATAAGAACATTTATTATTTTTATTTTTAAATCATTTAAGTTTTTTATACACATCTTTATTGTTCAGTTTATTATAGATGTTTCTCTTTTTTTCCCCCATAGCTCCCCTCCACCTGATTCACCACCCCCCACACCATATCCTTACCCTCCGCCACTGTCCTCATCCATAGGTCTAAAGTTTTTGGCCAATCTCTTCACACACCCTTCCTACCCCCTTACCCCTGAGAATTGTCAGTCCACTCCCTTTCTATGCCCTTGATTCTATTATATTCACCAGTTTATTTTGTTCATCAGATTTTTTATTCACTTAATTTTTAGATTCACTTGTTGATAGGTATGTATTTGTTATCACTTTGCTGTTCCTAACTTTTATCTTTACCTTTTTCTTCTTCTTCTTCTTCTTCTTCTTCTTCTTCTTCTTCTTCTTCTTCTTCTTCTTCTTCTTCTTCTTCTTCTTCTTCTTCTTCTTCTTCTTCTTCTTCTTAAAAAATACCCTTCAGCATTTCATATAATCTTGGTTTGGTGGTGATGAACTCTTTTAGCTTTTTCTTATCTGTGAAGCTCTTTATTTGACCTTCAGTTCTGAATGATAGCTTTGCTGGGTAGAGTAATCTTGGTTGTAGGTTCTTGATATTCATCACTTTGAATATTTCCTGCCACTCCCTTCTGGCCTGCATAGTTTCTATTGAGAAATCAGTTGACAGTTGTATGGATGCTCCCTTGTAGGTAACTAACTGTGTTTCTCTTGCTGCTTTCAAGATTCTCTGTCTTTTGCTCTTGGCACTTAATTATGATGTGTCTTGGTGTGGTCCTCTTTGGATTCCTTTGTTTGGGGTTCTCTGTGCTTCCTGGACTTGCAAGTCAATTTCTTTCACAAGGTGGGGGAAGTTTTCAGGCATTATTTCTTCAAATGGGTTTTCAGTATCTTGCTCTCTCTCTTTTTCTAGCACCCCCATAATTCTGATGTTGCTATGCTTGAAATTTTCCCAGACACTCCTTACACTATCTTCACAGTTTGGGACTCTTTTTTTCTGGTTGGGTGTTTTTTCCTTCCTCATATTTCAGATCTTTGGTTTCATTCTTAGGGTCCTCTAGTCTGCTGTTGGATTTCTGTATATTATTCTTTATCTCAGACAATGTATGCTTAATTTCTGAATGGTACTTTTCTGTTTTTTGTTTGTTTGTTTGTTTGTTTGTTTTTGGCATTCTCATTAAGATCTTTAAAGGTCTCACTAAGTTTCTTGGCAGTTTGTAGAAGGTTGTTGAGTAATCTGATGAATGTAGTTTTGAACTCTATGTCTAGTTGTTTGCTTTTTCCATTTCTTTCATTCGTAAGATGTTTCCTCATGTTTGTATTTTGGCTGCTTCCCTGTGTTGATGGAGTGGCTTTGTGTGCTAGTTGTCCTTTATGACCCTGTAGCTATGTCTCCCCAATAACCTGAGGAGGACACTCTTGGTGCACCCTTTGTGGGCTGGGTACATAGCCTTGTTCTAGTTAATCCTTGATTGCTATTGATACACTGGGAGGAATTGACCTACAGTCCAATTGACTGTGAGGATTAGCTGTGTCTATTAATGGAGAACTGCTGTGCTGGAGACACCCCTATGGGGCAGGACTTGCTTCACTGGGGCTTTGGTGCTCATGGAGTTTGCCTCTTGAGTGTGTCACTTATATATGTGAGGAGTTGAAATCTGGTGTCATCTCACACTGACCTCTAGGTGCCCTGGTTCCTGGATCTCCAAGAAGGTGCAAGTCAGCTAGTGTCTGAGGCCACCCAGCAGGAGCTACAGGGAGACCTGCAGATTTCTCCTCTTTGCTTGGAGTTTGGAAGTTTTGGAGTTATCTGACCCAGTTGCAATTTGTTAGGTTAATCTGTGAGAGGGCAGGCCATTCATTCATATGCCAAAGTTGCTGCACACAGCTGGAGGGTTTGTAAATTGGATGGGGTGGAGTCTCAGGGAATCACTAGGCTATGTTGTGGTAAACAGCAATAATTGCCAGTCAAGCCAGCTCTGTTGCATTCTGTTCCATGTCCTGCATGCCATGTCCCAGTGCAGTAAACAATGATTCCTCTGCGAGAAGGCCACCCTCCCTTTCCGCCCTGATGGCTGATAGTCCAGTTTCTCCCTATATGAGTCTGGGTCCCCATATTCTCTCTGGAAACTGGAGTTCAGAGCAGTCGGGAACTTGTAACTTCCTCCCAATTGAGAAAACAGCACCTGCCAGCCTGATTCATGCACATCTCTGTACCTCTGCTTTTCTAAGCCTCTGCACGTCCTCCCAGGTCTCAATACACTTTTTTCTTTCTTTCTAGTTGTAGAACTTCCACTTCGCCAGCTTTCTCTTGCTGCTTTTAATATTCTCTCTTTGTCTTTTGCTCTTGGTATTTTAATTATGATGTGTCTTGGTGTGGTCCTCTTTGGATTCCTTTTATTTGGGGTTCAGTGTGCTTCCTGGACTGGTAAGTATATTTTTTTCAGCCAGATGTGGGAAGTTTTCAAATAGGTTTTCAGTATCTTGCTCTCTCTCTTCTGGCACCCCCACAATTCTGATGCTGAAGCTTGAAATTGTCCCAGAGGCTCCTTGCAATATCTTCACATTTTTGCATTCTTTTTTTTCTTGCTTTTCCAGTTGAGTGTTTTCTGCTTCTTTATATTTCAAATTTTTGAATTGATCCCTGCGGTCCTCTAGTCTGCTGTTAGGTCTCTGTATATTATTTTTTTCTTGTATGTTTAATTTCTAGTTGGTCCTTTTTCATCTCTAGTTGGTCTTTTTTTCATCTTCTCGGGTCTCGCTAAATTTATCCATCTTTTCTAGGAAATCCTTGAAAAACTTTATAACTGTGGTTTTGAACTCTATATCCAGTCATTTTTTTCCCCTCTATTTCTTTTGTTTGTGATTTGTTCCTTAGTCTCTGCATTTTCACTATGCCGGGAGGACTTCTGTGTTGGAATTAGCCTTATGATACAAGACTTGCAAAACTGCAAAAGCCTCTTTGTTGAGTTTGGGTGAGGTGGAGTCCAGAGTGCCTTGCCTTCCAGTCAGCTCTGCTCCACATGGGCCCTGGGTCTGAAATGTCTCTAGGTAATCGCTGGAGCCATCTGTGTGTGCATGCACAGACCACTGCCTTTCCGGCTCCCCTGTGCTCTGGGACCCATATGAGTATGGGTCCCCAGGGTTTTGCCTGAAACTGGGGTTCAGTGCCATTAGAAGTGGTGCAGTTTGGAGGCTCTGTCTCCCTCCCACTAGTGAAATCCAGCAGTACAATCAGCAGTCCGTCTTCTGCAGGCAGTAGTGTATGCACTCCCAGACCTCTGCCCTTTCTGGCTCCCCTAAATTTCTTTTCAAAGTCCTGACTACCCCCTTATGAGTCTCGCCCAGAACTGGGGTTCAGTGCTGTAGGATAAGGGGTTCAGTGCAGATGGGAGTGTGCATCTCCCTCCTGCCAGAGGAAGCCAGCCAGGCACTCTGGTACCTGCCCTCTCCACACATGCTTCTCTGTACCTCAGGTTTTTGGAGCTCCTCTGAATCTCCGTGAGCCCCTCTCTTTCCTTCTAGTTGTAGAATTTCTACTCAACCAGCTTTCCTGTGGTTCTGGATGCTGTTCATTCTGTCTTTTAGATGTAGTTTTGAAATTGTTGTGCGAGGCAGCAGTTTAGGTGTTCACCTCTGCCAACATCTTGGTTTCCTCCCTGCTTCTGTCAAATATTAATTGAGCATAGTGGTTTAGGTTGATATCTAAGTTCTCTATTCTATCCCATTGGTCTATTTGTCTATTCTTGTGCCAGTACTAGCCAGTTTTGAGAACAGTGGCTTTATAATACAGCTTAATATCTGGTATTGAAATCCCTTCTACTTTGTTCTTCTTTCTAAAGATTGCTGCAGCTATTTGGGGTCATTTTTTTTTTCCAGATGAATCTAGGTCTGTGAAATATGCCATTGGTATTGTTTTTACTTCAGTGTTATTTTTTTCTTTATTCATTAAGGTATTACATATGTGTCCTTATTGTCCCATAGCCCTCCTACCCATCCCCACTCATCCCCTCACCCCCTGGTGTCTATATCCATTGGTTATGCTTAGATGCATGCATACAAGTCCTTTGGTTGATCTCTCCCCTTTACCTGCACCCTCCCCTTTCTTCCCTCTGAGGTTTGAAGGTCTGATCGATGCTTCTCTGTCCCTATTTTTATTCATCAGTTTATGTTGTTAATTATATTCCACAAATGAGTTAAATCATGTGATATTTATCTTTCTCTGACTGGCTTATTTCACTTAGCATAATGCTCTCCAGTTCCACCTATGCTGTTGGAAATGGTAAGAATTTCTTCTTTTTTACCACAGCATAGTATCCCATTGTGGAGATGTACCACAGTTTTGTAATCCATTCATCTCCTGGTGGGCACTAAGGTTGTTTCCAAATCTTATCTATGGTGAATTGTGCCACTGTGAACATAGGGTTGCATATATCCTTTCTGACTGGTGTTTCTAGTTTCTTGGGATATATTCCTAGAAGTGGTATTACTGGGCCAAATAGCAGTTTCATTGTTAAATTTTTGAGAAAACGCCATACTGTTTTCCACAATGGCTGAACCAGTCTGCATTTCCACCAGCAGTGAAGAAGAGTTCCTTTTTCTCCGAATCCTTGCTAGCACTTGTCATTTGTTCATTTGTTAATGATAGTCATTCTGACAGGTGTGAGATGGTACCACATTGTCATTTTGATTCACATCTCTCAGATGATTAATAACTTTGAAGATGTTTTCATATGTCTCTTGGCCTTCCTTTTGTCTTCTTTCAAAAAGTATCTATTTAGATCTATTACCCATTTTTTAATTGGGTTGTTTATCTTCCTTTTGTTAAGTTGTATGAGTTCACTGTAAATGTTGGAGATTAAACCCTTATTGGTGATAACATTGGCTAATATGTTCTCCCATGCAGTAGATTATCCTGTTGCTTTGCTGATGGTTTCTTTTGCTATGAAAAAGCTTTATATTTTGATGCAGTTCTTGGCATTAATTTTGTATCCTGCTACATTGCCAAATTCATTTATTTAAGTCTAATAATTTTTGATGGAGTCTTTAGAGTTTTCTATGCACAGTATTATGTCATATGCGAATACTGATACTTTTACATCTTCCTTTCCAATTTTGTTACCTTTTACTTCTTTTTCTTGTCTAATTGCTATGGCTAGTACCATTGGTATTTTAATGGAGAGTGCATTGAGTCTATAGATGAAAAGTCCAGACTCTTAACTACCAATTTATATAGCCTTTAATGGCAATCAGGAAGTTATCATGGTTAACAAAAACAATAGAAAACTTTTATTGAGCTCCTGATGTACTGTAGGCCTTGTGCTAAGTACTCTATATGTATTACCTAATCAAATCCTTATCATATACAGTGGAGGTGGGTATCACTAGAATAAGAAAACTCAGGCTTGGGAATGTGAAGCCAGTCCTCAAGGCTACATGAGTAATAAGTGGTGAGGTCATCTGGTTTGAATCTAAAGGAACCACTATTTTAAAAATATACATTTTTTATTGATTTCAGAGAGGAAGGGGGAGAGATAGAGATATAGAAACATCAATGATGAGAGAGAATCATTGATCGGCTGCCTCCTGCAAGCCACTACTGGGATTCAAGCCTGAAATCCAGGCATGTGCTCCTGAGTGGAATTGACCCTGAGGACCCATTATTCCATAGGCCCACACTCTGTCCACTGAGTCAGACCAGGTAGGGCAAGGAAACATTATTTTTAGGACATTAGAAGGGTAACATCTGGTTGTCTCCTGTATTCTGATCCAAAGTATAACTTTCTTATGGCCAAAGAAGCTTAGGTCCACTTCCGTAAACAGTGCTGCACACTTATTAACAATTCCTTATGATTCACATCTCCTTATTCATTTTTCACACTCAGTTAACAACAACTTTTTGTGACAACCACATTAAGATAATTGATTTTTGAAGCTTCACAGACAAAAAAGGACTAAGGGAATATATTAACACCAAACGACAATGCAAGAAATGTTAAAGGGTCTGCTGTAATAAAAAGAAATAGGAAGTGAAGAAGGAACTCTGGATAAAGACTAAAAATTGCAACAGATAAGTACTTATCAATAATACCATTAAATGTAAACGGATTAAATACTCCAATCAAAAGACATAGGGTAACCGAATGGATAAGAAAACATGATCCATATATCTGCTACACACAAGAAACCTACCTCAGGAAAAGAGATGCACACAGATTGAGGGTGAAGGGATGGAAGATGGTATTTCAGGCAAATGGAAATGAAAAAAAAGTGGGGTTGCAATACTTATATCTGACAAATTAGATCTCAATGTGAAGAACATTAAGAGATAAAGAAGGTCACTTCATAATATTAAAGGGAACAATCCAACAAGAAGAAATAATTCTGGTAAACATATAACACCAAATACAGGAGCACATAAATACATAAAACAACTCCTGGAGGATATCAAGGGAGAGATTGACAGCAATACAATCATAGTAGGAGACTTTAATACCCCACTGTCAGCACTGGACAAATTCTCTAAAAAAAAAAAAAAAAAAACAGAAAAGAAACATGAATCCTAAGTGACTCACTAGACCAGATAGAATTAATTGACACCTTCAAAACATTTCACCCCAAAGCCACAGAATATACATTCTTCTCTAGTGCACATGGATCATTCTCAAAGATAGATAATATGTTGGGTCATAAGAAAAGTCTCTTCAAATTCAAGAAGATAGAAATCATACCAAGCATTTTCTCAGACCACAGTGGCATAAAATTGGAAATCTACTACAATAAAAACAATACAAAGAAATCAAACACATGGAGACTAAACAGCATGCTATTAAACAATGACTGAGTGACCAAGGAGATCAAGGAAGAAATAAAAAAAAACATCATGACAACAAATGACAAAGACAACACAACAATACAAAATTTATGGGACACAGTGAAAGCAGTCTTGAGAGGGAAGTTCATAGCCCTAAGCCTACTGCAAAAAAAAACATGAAACAATGGTAATAAATTACCTAACCCTACAACTCAAAGAGCTAGAAAGAGAGCAACAAGAAAAGCCCAGTGTAAGCAGAAGGAAGGAAATAATAAAGATCAGAGTGGAGATAAACAACATGGAGACCAAAGAAACAATTCAAAAGATCAACAAAACCAAGAGCTAGTTCTTTGAAAGGAAAAACAAGATTAATGGACCTCTAACCGGGCTCACCAAGAAGCATAGAGAGAAGACCAAATAAACAAAATCAGAAATGAAAGAGGAGAAATAACAACAGACCCTGCCGAAATACAAAAGATTGTTAAAAAATACTATGAACAACTCTATTCCAACAGATTGGACAACCTGCAAGAAATGGACATATTCCCAGAAAAATATAACCTTCCAAAACTCAATCAGGAAGAATCTAAACATCTCAATAGTCCAATAATTATGGAAGAAATTGAAGTAGTCATCAAAAAGCTTCCAGCAAATGAAAGCCTGGGACCAGATGGCTACACAGGAGAGTTTTACCAAACATTCAAGAAAGAATTAAAACCTGTCCTCCTCAGACTATTCAAAAATATTCAAGAAGAAGGAACAGTTCCAAAGACCTTATATGAAGCCAGCATCACCCAATACCAAAACCAGATAAACACAACACAATGAAAGAGAATTATAGGCCAATATCTCTCATGAACATAGATGCCAAAATCCTCAACAAAATTCTAGCAAATCAGATCCAGCAGTACATCAGAAAGATCATACACCATGACCAAATAGGATTCATCCGAGGAATGCAGGGATGGTACAATATCCGCAAATCAATAAACGTGATACATCACATAAACAAATTGAGAGATAAAAATCACATAGTTATATCAATTGATGCAGAAAAAGCATTTGATAAAAATCCAACACCCTTTCTTGATAAAAACTCTCAGCAAGGTGGGAATAGAAGGATCATACCTCAACATCATAAAAGCTATATATGATAAACCCACAGCTAACATCATACTCAATGGGCCAAAACTAAAACCATTTCCCCTAAGAACAGGAACAAGACAGGGATTCCCACTCTCACTTCCCTGTTCGACATAGTACTGGAAGTATTAGCCATTGAAATTAGACAAGAAGAAGAAATAAAAGCATCCAAATTAGAAAAGAGATAATAAAGCTGTCCTTATTTGCAGATGACATGATACTGTACATAAAAAACCCGAAGGACTCCTTCCCAAAACTAATTGACTTAATAAATGAATTTGGCAATATAGCAGGATACAAAGTTAATGCCAAGAAATCTGTGGCATTTCTATACACTAATAGTGAAATTACAGAAAGAGAGACTCAAAAAGCAATCCCATTTACCATCGCACCAAAAAAATTAAGATACCTAGGAATAAACCTAACTAAAGAGGTAAAAGACCTATACGCAGAAAACTACAGGACACTGAAAAAAGAGATAGAGGAAGATGTTAATAGATGGAAGAGCATACCATGTTCATGGATTGGGAGAATCAACATCATTAAAATGTCCATACTACCCAAAGCAATCTATAGATTCAATGCCCTTCCCATTAAAATACCAACGACATATTTCACAGACCTAGAAAGAATTCTTCATAGATTCATCTGGAACAAAAAAAGTCCACAAATAGCCAGAGCAATTCTGAGAAAAAGAATAAAGTAGGTGGGATCTCAATACCATATTTCAAGCTCTATTACAAAGCAAAGGTTCTCAAAACAGCCTGGTACTGGCACAAGAACAGACATATAGACAAATGGAATAAAATAGAGAACCCTGATATCCACCCAAACCACTATGCTCAACTAATATTTGACAAAGGAGGCATGAACACTCAATGGAGCCAAGATAGCCTATTTAACAAATGGTATTGGGAAAATTGGACGGATACATGCAAAAAAATGAGACTGGACCATCACCTTACACCAAATACAAAAATAAAGTCAAAATGGATACAGGACTTAAACATTAGAAAGGAAACCATAAAAATACTAGAGGAATCCACAGGCAGCACAATCTCAGACATGCTGAAAGAACTTCTTCACTGATACTGCTCCAAAGGCAATGGAAGCTAAAGAAAAAATAAACAAATGAGAGTACATCAAAATAAAAAGCTTTGTTGCAGCAAAAGAAACCATCAACAAAACAACCAGAAATCCCATTGTATGAGAGACCATATTTGCAAATGATATCACTGATAAAGGTTTAATCTCCAACATGTACAGCCAACTTATACAACTAAATAAAAGATAAATGATCTAATAAAAAAATGGGTAACGGACCTAAATAGAACCTTTTCGAAAGATGAGTGAAGGAAGGCCAAGAGACACATGAAAACATGTTCAATGTCACTAATAATCTGAGAGATGCAAATCAAGACGAAAATTCAATACCATCTTACACTTGTCAGAATGGCAATCATCAACAATCAACAAACGACAAGTGTTGGCGAGGATTCGAAGAAAAAGGAACCCTTGTGCACTGTTGGTGGGAATGCAGACTGGTGCAGCCACTGTGGAGAACAGTATGGAGTTTCTTCAAGAAACTAAAAATGGAACTCCCATTTGACCCAGCAATCCCACTCTTAGGGATTTATCTTAAGAAATTACAAACACCAATCAGAAAGGATTTATGCACCCCTATGTTCATAGCAGCACAATTTACAATAGCTACAATTTCGAAACAGCCTAAGGTGCCTGTCAGCAGATGAGTGGATTAGAAAACTGTGGTACATCTACACAATGGAATTCTATGCTGCCATTAAAAAGAAGGAACTCTGACTATTTGCAGCAACCTGGATGGAACTGGAGAGCCTAATGCTTAGTGAAATAAGCCAGTCAACGAAGGAGAAGCACCACATGCTCTCCCTCATTTGTGGGTAATAAAGAACATTCTAAACTGATGAACAAAAGGATAGATACAGAGGCAGTAAAGCATCAAACAGACTGTGATATTATAACAGGAAGATTAAGGAGAGGTGGGATAGATAAGAGATCAATCAAAGGACTTGTATCTATGCATATAAGCATTACCAATGAACATAGACACTGGGGTGTTGTGGTATGCCTGGGAGGGAGGTGGGGTAAAGGGGAGATATGTATACATGCAACACAATAAATAAATAAAAATAAAAAAAGATAACTGATATTTTACCATTTAGCCCTTTACTTTTATTTATTTATTGAGATTTTATTTTAATTAAAAATTAACTTATTTTTAAAAATTTGTTTTTAATTATAGTTGACATACAATATTACAAGTAGTTTCAGGTGTATAACAGAGTAATTCAACATTTGCATACCTTAAAAAGTGATCACAATATAGTTGAGATATTAGAAGCCATTCTTGGTCTCCTGTTTATTTTGAGATAGTACCCTAAACTTAATAGAACAAATGGTTAGAGTTTTTCTTGTTAACGTCAGTTGTTAATGACAGTTCCAAAGCATGACATTGGTTAGCTTTATTTCTACAGCTCAAGTCTACCTTATTTGCAATCTGTAGGACTCTCCTTACTATCTTTTACATTTTTATGGTGTTGATTTGCCCATTTTTTGCCTTAACCATACATCAAAGTGTGTTTTTTATTCTTTACTATGTCTTTATTTTCTGATTTAATTGTTTTAATTGTTCTATGTTTGGAAGTCTTCTCTCTTCCAACAAAATAGAAAACTTCTTGTAGGCTTTGACTGTGTTTTCTCCTTCCTGAACATTCCCTACAGCATGAAACAATGTTGAGCACATAGTAAGCATTCAGTGAATGCTGAGGGAATTGAATTATGAACTATTGTCTCATGTTCAGTCTTTCCTCAAGGGCTTTCAGTTAGAACATTTGGCTGGAATTCTGTACAGACAAAACTGAATTAGGAAAAAAACATGCAATGTATGTTACAGTTGAGGATCAGCATTTCACATTACCTAATGTTTTGACATTTTTCCAAATCAGTCAGTTATTATCTGGTCTCACAAACATTGCCTTACTTTTCATATTTCCTAGGTGGGAATTTTCTTCTCTTTGCCCCTAATTTCACATTTTTCTTTCTCAAAGAAATCCTTCAGTGAAGTTCTTTATTTGTGGTGAAGAAGTTACTGTTTTGGCCATTCATAGTGGCCTAATTTGGAATATGTGCCATTTCATATCTGTCTTTACATTTCTTCTTTTTCTTTTTTACATTCATAGATGCATGCAGATGACAACAGCTCAAAGGTGACAACAGAAATAGAGGACCCAGCCCTTATTGTCCTTGTGGCTAATACTCTAAAAGAAGAAAAAGAGCATTCACAGAAACCACAACACACTGTTGTTGTTTTTTTTCCTTTTTATTGAATTTATTGGGGTAACACAGGTTAAAAAAATTACACAGGTTTCAGGTGAACAATTCTATAATGCATCATTTGTACACTGTATTATGTGTTCAACACCTCAAGTCAAGTCTTCTTCTATCATCTTTTGCTCCCCATACCCTCCTCCACCTCTCTACCCCACTCTATCCTGGCAATCACCACACTGTGCTGTCAGTGTCCATGAGGTTTTTCTCTCTTTCTCTCTTTTTATTTTTTGCACAATCTCTCCACACCCTCTGCCCCCAAATCCACCCAACAGCTGTCAGCCTGTTCTATATCTATGAATCTTCCTCTGTTTTGCTTATCAGTTCAGTTTGTTCTTTAGATTTCACATATGAGTGAAATCATATGGTACTTGTGTTTTTCTGACTTATTTCACTTACTATAATGCTCTCCAGGCCCATCCACACTGTCACAAAGGGTAAGATTTCTTTATTGCTTTATTTTTTATAATAAAGTAGTATTCCATTATATAAATGTACCAAAGCTTTATATCCACTTGTCTATTGATGGACATATGAGCTACTTAAAATCTTGGCTATTGTAAATAATGCAGCAGTGAACATAAGGGTGCATATATTCTTTTAAATTAGTGTTGCAGGATTTTTTGGATAAAATTCTGGAAGTGTAATCACTAAGTCATAAGGTCCTTTCATTTTTAATTTTTTGGGGTAACTCTATACTGCTTTCCACAATGGCTGTACCAATCTGAATTCCCACCAACGGATCCCCTTTATCCAACATCCTCACCAAAAATTGTTGTTTGTTGACTTGTTGACAGGTGTGAGGTGATATCTTTTTTGGTTTTAATTTGTATTTCTGTGATGATTAGTGATGTTGAGCATCTCTTCATATGTCTATTGGCCATCTATATGTCCTCTTTGAAGAAGTGTATATTTGGGTCCTTTGCCCATTTTTTAATTGAATTGGATTTTTTATTGGTGTTGAGTTTTATACACTTTTTATAAATGTGGGATATTAACCCCTTATAAGATGTATCATTGGCAAGTCTTTTCTTTCATTCAGTGGCTTGTCTTTTCATTTTGTTGACAGTTTCCCTTGTTGTGCAAAACCTTTTTAGTTTGATGTAGTACCATTTATTTATTTTTTTTATTTTAAAATAAATCTTTATTGTTCAGATTATTACAATTGTTCCTCTTTCTCCCCCCCCCATAGCTCTCCTCCACCCAGTTCCCACACCACCCTCTGCCCTTACCCCCTGCAACACTGTCCTCATCCATAGGTGTACAATTTTTGTCCAGTCTCTTCCCACAACCCTCAAACCCTTTTCCCCCTGAGAATTGTCAGTTCACTCCCTTACTATGCCCCTGATTCCATTATATTCACCAGTTTATTCTGTTCATCGGATTTTTTATTCATTTGATTTTTAGATGCACTTGTTGATAGGTATGTATTTGTAATCACTTTGTTGTTCATAATTTTTATCTTTACCTTCTTGTTCTTTTTCCTCTTCTTAAAGAATATCCTTCAGCATTTCATATAATAATGCTTTGGTGGTGATGAGCTCCTTTATCTTTTTCTTGTCTTTGAAGCTTTTTATCTGTCCTTCAATTCTAAAGGATAGCTTTGCTGAGTAGAATAATCTTGGTTGTAGGTTCTTGATATTCATCACTCTAAATATTTCTTGCCACTCCCTTCTGGCCTGCATAGTTTCTGTTAGAAATCAGCTGACAGTTGTTATGGATACTCCCTTGTAGGTAACTAACTGTTTTTCTCTTGCTGCTTTCAAGATTCTTTCTTTGTCTCTTGCCCTTGGCATTTTAATTGTGATGTGTCTTGGTGTGATCCTCTTTGGATTCCTCTTGTTTGTGGTTCTCTGTGTTTCCTCGACTTGTAAGTCTATTTCCTTCACCACATAGGGAAAGTTTTCAGTCATTATTTCTTCTAATAGGTTTTCAGGATTTTGCTTTCTCTCTCTTTTTCTGGCACCCCTATAATTCAGATGTTGGTACACTTGAAGTTGTCCCAGAGACTCCTTACACTATCTTTATATTTTTGGATTCTTTTTCTTTTTTGTTTTTCTGGTTGGGTTTTTTTTTTTTTTGTTTCCTCATATTTCAAATCTTTGGTTTGATTTTTGGGGTCCTTTGGTCTACTGTTGAATTTCTGTATATTCTTTATTTCAGACAGTGCATGCTTAATTTCTGATTGGTCCTTTTCTATATTTTTGGCATTCTCATTAAAATCCTTAAAGGTCTCACTAAATTTCTTGGAGAGACATTTATAACTGTGGTTTTGAAGTCTATGTCCAGTAATTTGCTTTCCTCCATCTCTTTCATATGTGTCATGTTTCTTTATCTCTGCATTTTGGCTGTTTCCCTGTGTTGATGGAGTGGCTTTGTGTGATAGGTGAGCTATAAGGCCCAGTGGCTCAGCCTTTCCAATTACCTGAGGTGGACACTCTTGATGCAACCCTTTGTGGGCTGAGTGCACAATCTTGTTGAAGTTAAGTCTTGATTGCTATTGGTACACTGGGAGGAATTGACTTCCAGGTGAATTGGCTGTGAGGACCTGCTGTGTCTATAATGGAAGAACTGCTGTGCTGGAGACACCGTTATGGGGCAAAACTTGTTTCAGGGGGGGCTTTGCTGCTCACTGAGTCTGCCTCTTGAGTGTGTCACTTATGTATGTGAGGAGTTGAAATCTGGTATCATCTCACACTGACCACTAGGTACACTGGCTCCTGGATCTCCAAGAAGGTGCAAAGTTAGCTATTGAAGCCACTCAGCAGGAGCTACAGCAAGATCTGCAGATTTCTCCTCTTGTTTGGGGTTTAGAAGTTTTGGAGCTGTCTGAGCTGCCCTTTGTTAGGTTAAGCTGTGAGAGGGCAGGCCATTCATATGCAAAAGCCAGAACACACAGTTAGGGTGGGTTTGTAAATTGGGTGGGGTGGGGTCTCAGGGAATCACTAGGGCATGCAAACAGTGATGGCTGCCAGTAAGCCCGCTCTGCGTCTCCACATTTCCACTTTTTTGTGTTTCCACGTTCTGCATCACTGCGTCCCATGCCCCAGTGCAGTAAACAATGATTCCTGCGCACACCTCTGCAATAAAGCCACCCTCACTTTCCGTCCCTATGGCAGACAGTCCAGCTTCTCTCCTTAAGAGTCAGGGTACCCAGTAGAACTCTATTACTGGACATAGAGTTCACTGGAAACTGGAGGTGAGAACAGTCAGGAGCTTGTGTTGCCATTAGGATTGAAAAAAAACCAGCATACCCAGTCACCACCGCCAGCCCTATTTATGTGCCTCCGTACCTCTGCTTTTTGGCACTTGTACACGTCCTACCTGGTCTCAATGCTCTTTTCTCTCTCCTACTTGTAGAACTTCTACTCAGCCAGCTTTCCTGTGGTTCTGGGTAATAGATGTTTTGTCTTTTAGTTGTAGTTTTGGTGTGGGTTGTGAGAGGCAGCACATACAGGTGTATACCATATGCTGCTATCTTGGTTTCCTCTATTTTTTCTTTGTTTCCTTGCATGAGATGATGCCCAACCAACTGAGCCATGTAGGTCAGGCTACTATTTATTATTATTATTATTACTATTATTATTACTAGAGGTCCAGTGCACATGCTCAGGTGGGGTCCCTCAGCCTGGCCTGTGGGGATCAGGTGGAAACTGGCTCTTCAACATATCCTGAGGGGTCCCAGATTGCAAGAGAGTGCAGGCCAGATCAAGGGGCCCCACCAGTACACTGGGTTGGGGAGGGACTGCGGGAGGGCTCCAGAGCATGTCTGGTCCTTCTCACACAGTCCCAAACAGCTGGACCCCAGCAGCAAGCTAATCTACTGGTCACAGTGTTATCCCCCCTGGTGGTCAGTATGTGTCATAGTGACTGGTCGAACAGTCAGACACTTAGCCTATTATGCTTTTATTATATAGGATTGTTGTTGTTGTTGATACCCAAGGATATTTTTCTTTTCTTAATTTTTATTGTTGAAAGTATTACATATGTCCCCTTTTAAGGATATTTTGCATTGATTTTTAGAGAGAGTGAAAGGGAGGGAAAGAGACACACAGAGAGAAATATCTATGTGAAAGAGACACATGGATTGGTTGCCTTCTGCACATGTTTTGACCAGGGCTGGGAATCAAGTCTGCAACTGAGATACATGCCCTTAACTGGAATAGAACCTGGAACCCTTTAATCCATGGGCTGATGCATTTATTCACTGAATCAAAAAGGCTAGGGCCATTCTTTTACTTTTGGATTGTGTGTATCTTTAATTTGAGGTAGGTCTATTATAGAGAGAGACATTGATCAGCCGCCTCCTGCACACCCACTACTGGGAATGTGTCCGCAACCTAGATACATGCCCTTGACTGGAATCAAACCTGGGACCTTTCAGTGCACAGGCTGATGCTCTAGCCACTGAGCCAAACTGGTTTCGTCCCATTCTCATTCTTATTCTTGTTCTCCTTCATCTTCTTTTCCTTCTATCAGACCCTTTAACATTTCTTATAATACTGGTTTGGTGATAACAAACTCCTTTAGCTTTATCTTATCTGAGAAGCTCAGTATTTCTCTGTTGAGCATTCTTATAACCATTACCTTGACTCTATATCTGATAAATTGCTTGCCCCCATTTCATTCAGATCTTTTTCTGGAGCGTTCTCCTATTCTTTCATTTGGGATTTGTTTTTTTTTTTTGTCTCTCCATCTTGGCTATCTTTTTGTGTTCATTTCTATGTATTAGATAGTTTTTTTATGACTCCAAGCCTTCATGGGGTGATCTTATGTAGTGTCTTATCCCAATTTGGGATCCAGCGGTAGAGTCTCCTTGATCACCTGAGCTGGGTGTTTCAGGAATGTCCCTTGTGCGGGTTATGTGGGCCTCCTGTTGTAATTGAGGCTTGATTACTGTTGGTCCATTTGTGCATGGGATCAACCCTCAGGCTGGCTGACTGTGAGGTTCAATCCTGACCATGGCATGTGAACTGCTGTACAGCATACACATTTGTGGATTCCAATGCAGTAGAGAACTAGAGGAGTCATCAATTTTAATCTAATTTGGCCCCTTAAGGAAGTCAGCACCCAAACCATTGCCAAAATTTTGCTTATTCTTATTGTGGACTTCAAAACCCCTCCCACAATTGAAAGAATACTATTGTTGTCTTTCTTGATGTGTACTCAGTGCCCCAGACAATATGGTCACATTCACATGTTTTTGGTGCCTGGGCAGGGCTAATGGGAGAGATTCTGCTCCATCGTGAGGAGAAACAGTAGATCTGTCATCCTAATTTCAGTGAGGAGGCCTCCTTAAACTCATAAGTTCAATAACTGGACTTAGGCAGCAGTGGCCTCCTTTAAGTAGACATGAGAACTGATTTATATGAGGGTAGGAAAAGGCCCCTCCCAGGGAATTCCATCTCCTGCCCTGCACCTCCCTGCACCTGTGACTGTATGAGATCTCCACCCTGCCAGCTTTTTTCCTCAGTAATCCCTGCTGAGGAAATTTGGGCCTGCTCCCCACAGCCACTTCCATCTGCACTTGGTTTTCATCTTGTATCCACAGTTCTGGCAAATGCTGACTTCTTCTAAGCCAGTGTGAGGAAAATGCACGTACAAAGTCATATGCCTGTGGTTGGAGGGAATAGAAAATGGAAAACATGGCCATTTTGGAGGCATGTCATTCTTTTGGAAAAAACCTGAAACCACTGGTTTATTGTTTGCAGGCTTCCAAGTGTGTTCTTTTTTTCTAAGACACAGGAAATCATCTTTGAATTTCATTCTAATAAAATAGGAACTATTTGCAGTACTTCTCTCAATCATTGCAAAATTTCCAGATAAGGTGGGATTTGGGTTGGGCTTCTTTGTGTTGTTGTTGATCACAAAAGGTTAATAACTGATCCACTTTGAGCACAATCAAGGTGGCTGTCATTACCCAAAACTTCTAGACAATTCCTGTCTTAGGGATTTGCTATCCCTTAACTAACCGGCTACCTACTTCAACAAAAAGGAAAACAGGAAAAATGTATGTCCGCTCCTTCTAACTTCCTGTCTTCCATTGTTCCCTCACCATACTGCAGTGGAGGGAAAGGCTGTGATTATACATTTATTAGGGGCATTTTTTTCTGTTTTGTATTTCATGAAAGGCTTTCCTTCCTGTTTAAAGCACAGCTTAAACATAAGCAATAAAATGTCATAAAACCAGCCTCTGCTTACTCAAAATGGTGGGTAATTGGAAACTAGATTATAGAAACATAGATTATTTTTTGTTAATCCTCACCTGAGAATATATTTTTTCTATTGATTTTTAGACTAAGTGGAAGGGATGGGGAGAGACAGAGAAAGAGAGACACCAATGTGAGAGAGACATATCAATTGGTTGCCTCTCACACTCACCCTGACAGGGGCCAGGGATTGAGCCTGCAACTGAGGTACATGCCCTTGACCGGAATCAAACCTGTGACTCATTCCAAGGGCTGGAGCCCCAACTACTGAGCCAAACCAGCTAGGGCAGAAACAAATTAAAAAAATAAAATTTTAATGAAATATAATATACATATAAAAAGTACACAAATTATCAGTGTATAACCTGATGGATTTTTACAAAATGAACATACTCATGTAGTCAGTACCCAGATCAAGAAACAGAACACCTTCCCTATAATAGTTTTGTAGGACTTCTATAACACATTACCACAAATTTAGTGGCTTACAACATAAATTTATTCTCTTGCAGTTCTGGAGGTGAGAAGTCTGAAATCAAGAAATTAGCTGGGCCATGCTCCTTCTGAGTGCTCTAGGGCAGAATCCTTCCTCACCTCTTTCAGCTCTGGTGGCTCCTGACCTTCCTTAGCTTGTGGCCACATCATGCTAAATCTCTGCCTTCTTCTTCACAGGGCCCTTCTCCTTCCCCTTCTGTGTCTTCCTCTATTCAGTCTCTTATAAAGACTCCACTCATCTTTTTTCCCAGCCACTCACTTGTCAAAGGTAACCACTGTTTTGGCCTCTAACAGCATAGATGAGCATTTCCTGCATTTGAACGTTTTATAGATCAACTAGAGGCCCGGGCGTGCACAGGTGGTGTTCCTCAATGTAGACTGTGGGGATTGGGCTGAAACATGGATTCCAACACTGCCTACTGCTCCTGCCTGCCACTCCTGCTCCCCTCGACCCCGCTGAACCTGCTGCTGCCGCTGCTCAGTAGGCTTGCTGCCACTCTGGTGTGGTCTCTGGGCTGCGGCAGTCAGCCATGAGCCCTGCGACTGCTAGCTCTCTGGAGCCCACTTACCACCAGGGGGCACTTCCTGCATTGAGGATCTGCCCCCTGGTGGTCACTGCACTCATATCAACTGGCTGACCTGTTGTTCAGTTGTTGGGTTGTTCGGTCGCTTAGGCTTTTATATATATACTAGAGGCTTGGAGCACAAAAGTCGTGCTCTCAGGGGTGGAGGTGTACATCCCACAGCCCAGCCTGTGCCCTCTCCCAGTCTGGGAGCCCTCAGGGGATGTTCATCTGATGGCTTAGGCCTGCTCCACTTAGACATCTTTAACACTGCTGCAGAAGTGGAAGAGGCTCCTGCCACCATCACTGTGCTCACTAACGTGAGCCCGGGTTCTGGCTGAGTGGTGCTCCTCCTGTGGGAGTGCACTGACCACCAGGGGGCAGCTCCTGCATTGAGCATCTGCCACCTGGTGGTCAGTGTGTGTCATAGTGACCAGTTGTTCTGCCATTCAGTCTATTTGCATATTAGCCTTTTATTATATAGGATAGATGGAATGACACAGGATATGCTCTTCTGTGTCTGTCTTCTTTTGTTCAATATCATGCTTGTGATATTTATGTATATGTTTGCTTATAGCTGTAGACAATTTATTCTCATTGCTCTGTAATATTCCATTGAATTACTTTATCACAATTAATTTATCCTACACTTGATGAACCTTTGAGTTATTATCTGTGTTGGCTATTATGAATAGTTCTAGTATGAATATTTATGTATATGTATCTTGAAGCACATGCACATACATTTCTCTTGAGTATACCCTAGGAGTAGAATTACTGGTTTCTATCTAAGTTTTGTATATGTTCAGCTTTTGTAGATAATGTCAAAGAATTATAAAATTTTAAAGTTAGAATTAATTTTTGACATCAAGATTATTCACTTAAATTAAACTCAAATACTAATTCCAAATCCACTTATTTCATACCCCACTCTTTCCCCTAGCCCCAGACTTTTTGAATTGGGAAGATGTTATTACACATTATCATTCTGACTTAGTACCCCATCAAGGTGCTGGGCCCAAACCATATGGCATTACATTTGTCAGATCAGACAAGTAAAAGAGAATTTGGTGGTACTGGTTATGGGGGATGCAAGAGGCAAACCATGTGGCCAATAGTGTTAGCTGGAGTTAATTGATTTCCTCTCTGAATTTAATGTGCTGTTTGCTCTAGGAGTCAGCTGGCGCAGGATTAAATATCTCATGCAGGCTCCTTCATCCTCACTGGCGTAAGCAGAGGAGTAAAAGGCTTTCCATGTGAATCTTTCATTGAAAGGAGTATATGTTTCAGAAGAGAGTCCCATCTTTTGTACCCGAGCTACAAAGCCAAAGGCAGCTAAAAGTAAAACAAAAAGCAATTTAACAAGATATTTACTCCAACCTGATTCCCACCCTGCTGTGTTATTTTTTAAAAAACACCATTTAGTGTAATTAAGCCATTGCCTCATAAAGTTGTTTCATCAGGAACTTCAGTTTCCTCAGGAAGATATGAAAATAAACTGAACATTTCATGTCACTGTTCCCACAAGGTTTTAAAAATCATGTTTTTCTTTAACAACATGCTAGGAAGCATCTCTTGTCAATAGTTGTTTCACCTCAGAATAACAAAGCAAAAGAATCTATAATGAAACCTTAAGTGCACATTTTAAATATGAATTCTTCATATAGATTACCAGGCATGTTTGACTACACCATATTTTCCCACATAATTATTTCTTTTAAATATCCTAATTATTTCATCCTGTTGAATACCATCTGTCCTGGAAGAATTGTGTCTAAACAAATCAACAGGTTTTGGGTCATTGTTCAAATATGAGGGAAAAACCACCTCCAAACTATATTCTGGCACTTTGGTGGAAACTAACAGAATTCTGAATCCCACACTGGGAATGTCTCATCTCTAGCTCCCCTGGAAGCTAACTTTCATAATTTGTGGAGCCCAAAACAAAGCCAATTAATTTTGGAAAGAGCAGTGGGAAAGGGATTGAGTTGGGACTTTCCCAGAAAATGTTTGAGCCTTTGCTTTGAGAACTATCCGGTCACCCGGACAGTTTGCACTTCTCAGAGAGGGTGGAAAAGAGAAGAGAAGCTGGATACCTAGGATATGCCCAGTTTGCTTGGGGGCAGCCATCTCACCCTGAGCATCACACGATTAGTGTAGTTATATCAGGAACCTTGGAGAATGAGCCACAGCATCTGTGGGAAGAAAATTGTCAAGGATTGTCTGCCTTGTGTCTTGTTATTTAGAGAATTGCTGATGTGTTTCAAATAATCAAATACTGTTCACTGGGAAAGCACTTCTTCCTGAAGCTAGTTATAGGCATTCTGGATCTCTGGTACTTCTGCTAAGGACCTGCAGACATTGCTGTTAGTAGTCTACCTTCCAAAAATAGTTTCCCTTCTTTTTTCTTTTATTTTTTCTCACCCTATCTTGCTCTCACTACTCACCTCCCCCAACTTATTTCTTCACTCAAAGATGTAGCCAAGAAGCCCCACTGGCTCTCAGGGTTAGAAAGGAGGTTGAGTCTACTGGCCTGAGAATTGCCAGCAGTTCTGAGAAATCATTAAGTAAGTCCTGAGACATTCTTTTCTTTGCTCTATGATTTTGTAAGCCTCATTGTCTCCTTCTTGTCTATATTATCCTTTAATATACACTCAATTCTAAATCAGTTCATTCAGATACTGTAAGCCTCCGCCTTCAGCTAATTAGCTGATTTGGTTATAAGCCCAATCAAAAGGGATAAGAATGAAGGAGTAGATTGTTCTTCAGCCCCAATCATTTCTCCAGACTCAACTTTTTCAGAGTGATTAGAGCTTCCATATCTTTCCCCTCAACATTCCATGCAACGTCAGAGGGAATGGCAAAGGAGCTCCACATTATACTGTTAGGTATCAGCAAAGCTCCCAAAATGTGTCATGTAGACTATCATGCACCCACTTCCTAGACTCTCCCTAGAACACCTGCAAGATAAATTGCAAGGGAAATGTGTGTGCATGAATGTCAGGAGTGTGCAAGCAGGTAGCTTGCTTCAGAGTTAGCCTGCAGCATCTCTTTTTCTAGTTGCCATCTAGTATTGGACACGCTAACCGCACCAGTTAACACCCCAGATTGACTTGGGATTATGAATGGAGGGAAGGGAGATCCCCGTGCAAACAAGCAGCTGTCCCTTTGGTTAATTATTGGGATCCACAAGCCCAACCCCATTGCCCAGGCTCCAGTGTCGAGATGATGAAATAGGTGATTAAGGGACTTGGAGGCCAGTCTACACTGCAGCTTTGTCTGGAGTGTTCAAAAAACAAGTGTTATTAGTCCACTAATCATAACATTGTCTGCAGTGGAATTTCCTTGGGAAGGAATGGGGCAGCGCCTCCATGCCAGAGGGCTGCTCTGCATGAAAATACTAACACAATTGGCTGTTCTGTGGGAAGGAGATTCCAACATCCAATTCAAGAAACAGGTCACCAGGCTGCTAGATGCACTGTGACTTAGATTTACTTACTTAAATTCTTGCAGTTTTATACACTTCTTTCTGAATAAAATGAAACTCCTTCGAGTTATTAGATTCTGGAATGCCACAGGGGGAAATATGCAAGCAGGTTCTGAAAACAGAGGCATGTGTTTTCTGTGGTCAGGTCAGGTCAGCAGGATTCACTTGCTTCTAGGAATCAGACATGATGCCTTTCAGGTTAATACTTCTCACCTGGACCTTTTTTTTTTTTTTTTTTTTTTTTAGGTGGGGTGTCTCAGAGGTCTGAGGCCATGGCTCTTAGGAGCCTGCAGCTGTGCCTGCCAAACAACAAATGTTTGGAGAGAGGATAAAGAGATACAAATGGGAGGGAGCCAGAGACTTCTCAGTAATAAGCATAGCAAAGCTTCCATGTTCAAGGATCTTGGGAGGATAAGATGTACTCATTTGGAGCATCACACTGCCAGGGCCATTTCTACCAGCTGTTGGATTCTGGGACCACCCTGTTAGTGGGGTTAGGGGGCCATCCAAACTTTTTATTTTATACCTCTTGACACTTGGACCTCAAGAAGCAGGAGGCAGGGGCTCTGGGGGTCTGATACCAAACAGCTGTCTTCTCTTTCCTGGATCAGTCTAGAATTCCCCCAATTTTTCCTAAACCCAAGCAGTTGTCTGTTGCCTTGTAGTGTCAGCAAAGGCTATTTGTGGGTCCAATGGTATTTTCAGATTTTACATCAGGCAAAAGCTTATATTTCTTTTTTAAAGGTAGACAGGTGGTCTGACACTGGGGGCTCTGAACATAGCCCTTTTAGTTTTTAACCATTCAACTGCTGGGTATTTCTAGATTTGCCACATCTTTTTCGGTGCCCAGAGACATACTATATTTTATTGAGGTATAAATTCTGGCCTCCAGCTTACCTGCCCAGAGATACCATTTCAATGGATTCTTTTAGGAGAGGAAGAGTTGTGCCAATGGTGCATTGGGCATTGAGAAAGCATGGGAGGGTTTGGAGAGGTCTCTTGGAGAGTAAGACCAAAGGGCATTCTCTCTCTACCTCCCTCCCCCACCTCATCTAGGCCAGTAGTTCTCAACCTTTCTAATGCCACGACTTTTTCTCCCAACCATAAAATTATTTTTGTTGCTACTTCATAACTGTAATTTTGCTACTGTTATGAATAGTAATGTAAATATCTGTGTTTTTCGATGGTCTTAGGCGACCCTGCTAGCAGTTCTCAACCTGTGGGTCACGACCCACAGGTTGAGAACCTCTACTGTAGAGCCTAAGACCATCATAAGTTCTGTCAATTTTGTAGAGGTGAACATTTGAAACAGTCGACTGTTTTAGCAACTGTGCAATGAGTTGGATGTGCTGAACAATGCTCAGTTGAGAACCACTGATCTAGGCAAATAGGAAAGAGGAAAGAAATCTTTGTGATGAACTCCTCAAGTATTATTTTATTTATTTAGACTCTAGACTTGAAAAGAGTTTTGCTGCCTTTCAAAAAGTATAAGTAGCTTGTTGAACACAATATCTGCCCTTCCATTTTGTTTGTTTTATAAACCTCTGGAGCACAGGTTGTCACACTTAAGCAACTGGATTCAAATTTGTAGTCATCCCAGAACTACCGCATCTCTATTGAATGCAATGCAGAGACAAGGAAAAGATCTGACTCTAGAATCATGAGAGCAAGCACAGCACAGTACAGCAGACAGTGATGCAGAATGGTTACAGAGACACTGATATAAGCCAGTTGGGTTTTATCCCCAGCTGGGCTGCTTTCTAGCTCTGGGGCTAGGCAAATGTCTGAGCTCCTCCTAGGATCTTTCAACAAGAATTTTCAGCACAAAAGGGTTGAGAAGGTTAAATGATAAAATGCAGGAGATGTGCTTTGTTAGTTCATTCCTGGAAATGAGCAAAGTGGCCGTTAAATATTGACTTTTCTCATTATGAAAATCACCTCCTTGGCTCTGTAGTCCCATTTCCTGTTTAAAAACAACTGAAGGAGTTCGCTGGAGCCACCCCCTATCGGAGTCAGGCTATTTGTGAGGCTCCCTTTGGAATGGGCTGGCTCCAGCAGTCTAGGGGGTGGGAGGCAGGGAGGGAGGCATTATTCTCTGGGTTGCAGCTGTGGCAGCCAGTACAGTATCCCCCACATGCCAGATGAATCAAGCTGAGGGCCAGATATGGGCTGTGGGCCAGAGGCTCCCCACCCTGATTTATAGTGTGGACAGAGATGTGGGTGTTTTGTGAATATATTTTGATGATGATAAAGGGAGAAAAAAATAGGGGAGAGAGAGGGAGGGAGAGGGAGAGGGAGAGAGAGAACACTCTTCCTAAAAAATGTGCTGAGGAAGGGAGGTTTTCGCCTATCTGCAAGATTAGAGTGGTGTGACTGTGAGCAGCAGCAACTGGTTAGAAGGAGGCCCCATGGCAGAGTGGCCTGTGATAGGCAGTGCCCCTCAAAACCCAGTAAACTGTGAATGAGGCCCCTTTATGCCAGCCATTGGGGGCAGATCAAGCCTGCTGTCCCTCTGCAAGTGTGGAATAAGGGACTGAGCCTGCATTTTAAGGCCTGCAGGCCCTATGAGTAGGGAGAGAGAGTACTGGTCTTGCTGGGATCTGGCGGGGGGACCCTTTTCTTCCATGCTTCCATAATGCTAACACTTTTCCAGAAATTGGCCAGGCTTTGCCCTTGGGGTCAGGCCTAGTTCATTGCCAATGGGCTGGGGACAATAGGCTAAGCGTGGGAAGGCAGCTCTGGATGGAGTTTGGGGAAAAAAAACCACACATTCAGGATTTATTCTCAACCTTCAACCCAACACATTTGAGAGGGCTCCCAACTCTGGGGCTGAGAGAGCAGAGTGAAAGCATGGGCTCCCTCAGGAATGTTTTCCCCTCCCAGACAAGGCAGAGCCAGGCACAGCCCTTCTTGCTTTACTCATAAAATGTCAGGCACAGCTGTCCTGGCTTAATATATTTCACCCAAGAAAGAATCTAGGTTTCCTAGGATCCATACAGATCTCTGAAGGCAAGAGATTTATTCTTCAAAGTCCAGGCCATTAGGCAGATATTGTGCTGGAGAGCTTACTTAAACTCACATCAGTCTGCAAACATTTTTTTCCCTCGGGAAGGGCCATGAACACTCTCATGCCAATAACCTGTAGTATCTGACAAGTACAATCTGTTTTGTTTTGTGTGGGGTTTTTTTTCCTTACTTCCTCGCCTCTCAACACTTCTGACCTAGGCCGTGTTCAAGCCAGGCCTCATTCAGGTCACTGGCACCCCTGCCACCCCACCATGCTCATGTTTGCCTTTAAGATTTTGCTCCATCTGGAATCCTCTCACTTTTGATGATAAAAAGCCTCCTTTTCTTTTACATGGCCAGATCTCTGATAAAACAGCCCCAGCTGCCCTGAGTCCCCCCGTTATATCCTGGCCCAGGGATTTGGGGCACATACTGCCTGTGAGAACATCCTCACACTCACGAACTCCAAAATCCAGAGGACAAAGAACGAACACTTAACCAACAAGCAACAAGTCTAAAAGGAGAGAGGGAAGCCTTTCTCTGTTTAGTTTCCCCTTCAGACCCAGCTCAAGTGGTTTTTGGAGCTTTTCCTGTGATTTTTTTTTTTTTTTTTTGCACATACTCACCTTTTTTTGTGTGTTTATGTCACCAAAACACAAATCCATAACACCCACAAAGCCAACCCTGGGTTACAGTCAGAGCCTACTGTGATTTTCTTCATCAGATGAAGCTTCTCCTACCCCGAGGCATGGAAAATCTCTGTTTTATATCTAAGATGAGAAATAAGACTCCATGAGAAGAGTTCTGGTCTGTATCACTCAGGGCTGGCTTCTCTGCAGGATAGTGAGAAGACCCCTGAAATGGAAATAAAATGGCTTCTCAGGCCCTTCATGTTGAATTTCCCATTTCCTGCCCTGTGGTTCAACAAAAGACGTGTGGATGGAGTGTATAGGTGAGTATGTGTGTCATGGCTGGAGAATACACACAAAATCCTTGTTGTCCATTCACTTTTCTTGGGAGGAAACAGAAGTGTTTGTCTAGTCCCAGAAGTATGAAGGAGCAGCCGTGGGAGCCTCTCATCATCTCTCCTCTCAGCTTGCTTAGGATATATTTTTCCCCCTTTTGTTGAATTCATTGGGGGTGACAATGATTAGCAAAATTAAAACAAGTTTCAGGTTCACAATTCTACAACATATCATCTGTACATTATATTGTGTATTCACTACCCCAAGTCAAGTCTCCTTCTATCCCTATTTATATCCTCTATAGCTTCTACTCCACTTCCCGGCACTCACCCCACTGTTGTCTATGCTCATGAGTTTTTTCTCTCTCTTTACCCCCCTTTTTTTTTCTCAATCCCTCCACCTTGCCACCCAAACTCCCACCCTGACAACTGTCAGCCTGCTCTATATCTATGAGTCTCTATTTTGCTTACCAGTTCAGTTTGTTCGTTAGATTTCATGTATGAATGAAATCATATGGTATTTGCCTTTTTCCCACTGGTTTATTTTCCTTAGCATAATGCTCTCTAGGTTCATCCATGCTGTTGCAAAGGGTAAGATTTTCTTCCTTTTTATACCAAGTAGCATTCCATTGTGTAAATGTACCATAGCTGTTTTATCCACTCATCTACTGATGGACACTTGCGCTGCTTCCAAATCTTGGCCACATATATGGCTAATATGTTAAGTGTTCAAACGTCTGACCAGTCACTATGACATGCACTGACCACCAGGAGGCAGACCCTCATTCCAGGAGTGGCTGAGCTGCAGTGACTTGGCAGTGGTGGTTTTTGGGTGGTGATGCAACCCAAAACCAGAGAGGAGGGAGCCTGATTCCTCGTGGGGCCACACGATTCCACCTTTGGCCATGGGTTATGTTGCTGGGAACTGTTGGCACCGAATCTGATTTACTGCACACTTGTGTTTGTGTTCCACACCCTGAAACACAGCAACTTTGCAGAGTCCCCTCTCACACTCTGGGACCCCTCAGGGGATGTTGGAGAGCTGGTTTTGGCCCAATTCACTCAGGCCAGGCTGAGGGACCTCATCTGTTGGAGAGACCCCACTCACTCCACAGACGCTCTTGGACCCATGGCTCCACCACAGGTATGGCAGGTCCAGGGACGGACGGTGGGAGTTTGGCTTCAGGGCATGTCTAGCCCATTTCACCCAGCCCTGCCCCACCAGCCACCTTCTTTTTTTTTTTATTTGCCATTTTATTTTTTTATTTTTTAATTAAATCTTTATTATTTAGATTATTACATTTGTTTCTCTTTTTTCCCCTCCATAGTTCCCCTCCACCTAACTCCCACCCTTCCCTCTGCCCTTACCTCCCTCCCATTGATCTCATCCATAGGTGTATGATTTTTGTCCAGTCTCTCCCTGTACACCCCTCACCCTTTTCCCCCTGAGAATTATCAGTCCACTCCCTTTCTATGCTCCTGATTCTAATATATTCACCAGTTTATTCTGTTGATCTAATTTTTAATTCACTTAATTTTTAGATTCACTTGTTGATAGGTATGTATTTGTTGTTCACAATCTTTTGGCTTTTACCTTTTTCTTCTTCCTCTTCTAAAAGAGTACCTTTCAGCATTTCATATAATACTGATTTGTAGTTGATGAACTCCTTTAGCTTTTTCTTCTCTGTGAAGCTCTTTATCTGCCCTTCAATTCTGAATGATAGCTTTGCTGGATAGATTATTCTTGGTTGTAGGTTCTTGCTATTCATCACGTTGAATATTTCTTGCCACTCCCATCTGGCCTGCATAGTTTCTGTTGAGAAATCAGCTGACAATCCTATAGATGCTCCCTTACAGGTAATTAACTGTTTTTCTCTTGCTGCTTTTAATATTCTCTCTTTGTCTTTTGCTCTTGGTATTTTAATTATGATGTGTCTTGGTGTAGTCCTCTTTGGATTCCTTTTATATGGGGTTCTGTGTGTTTTCTGGACTTGTAAGTCTCTTTTATCAGATGTGGGAAGTTTTCAGTCATTATTTCTTTAAATAGGTTTTCAGTATCTTGCTCTCTCTATTCTTCTGGCACCCCCACAATTCTGATGTTGGTACAATTGAAGCTGTCCCAGAGGCTCCTTACATTATCTTCACATTTCTGGATTTTTTTCTCTTTTTGCTTTTCCAGTTGAGTGTTTTCTGATTCTTTATATTTCAAATTTTTGCCATGATTCTTGCCTTTCTCTAGTCTGCTATTAGGACTCTGTATAATATTTTTTATTTCAGTCAGTGTATGTTTAATTTCTAGTTGGTCCTTTTTCATCTCTACTTGAACCTTTTCTATGTCTAGTTGGACCTTATCCATCTCTAGTTGGATCTTTTACATCTCTAGTTGGTCCTTTTTCATCTGCTCTTAGCTCTCACTAACTTTATCCAAGTTTTCTAGGATATTCTTGAAAAATCTTATAATCGTGGCTTTGAACTCTATATCCAGTTGTTTGTTTTCCTCCATTTCTTTTGTCTGTGATCCCTTCCTTTGTCTTGGCATTTTCACTATGCCAGGAGAACTTCTGTGTTGGATTCAGCCTTATGATATCAGACTTGCAAAACCGAAGAAACCTCTCTATTGAGCTTGGGATGGGTGGAGTCTCAGGGCTTAAGGGACCTCCTTGCCTTCCAGTCGGCCCCGCTGTCCACAGCTCCTGAGTCTCACATGACTGGGTAATCGCTGGAGCGGTCCTTGTGCTTGCGCACAGTGACTCTAGACCACTGCCTTTCCTGCTCTCCTGCGCTCCAGGACCACATGAGTCTGGGTCTCCAGGGTTTCACCCAAAACTGGGGCTCAGTGGAGTCAGAAGCGGCACATTTGGGAGGGTCTGTCTCCTGCCCAGTCGCGAAAGCCAGTGGCACAATCAGCAGTCTGTCCTCTGTGCACAATACCGTGTGCACTACCAGACCTCTGATCTTTTTTAAAAATATATATATATTATTGGTTTTTCACAGAGAGGAAGGGAGAGGGATAGAAAGTCAGAAACATCAATGAGAGAGAGACATTGATGAGCTGCCTCCTGCACACCCTCCACTGGAGATGTGCCCGCAAGCAGGGTACATGCCCCGGACCAGAATGGAACCCAGGACTTTTCAGTCCACAGGCTGATGCTCTATCCATTGAGCCAAACCAGTCTTGGCCAGACCTCTGGTCTTTTGCGACTCCCCTAAATTTCCGTGCACCTCTCCCTTTTCACAGTCCAAACTCCCCCTATATGAGTTTCAGCTGGATCTGGGGTTTAGTGTCATAAGATAAGGGGTTCAAAGCCTTTGAGAGTCTCCTGCCAGAGAAAGCCAGCCATGTACTCTGGCACCCGCTCTCTCCACACTCGTATCTCCGTACCTCAGCTTTTTGCAGCTCCTCTGGGTCTCCGTGAGCCCCTGTCTTTCCTTCTAGTTGTAGAATTTCCACTCAGCCAGCTTTCCTGTGGTTCTGGATGATGTCCGTTCTGTCTTTTAGTTGTAGTTTTGAAATTGTTGTGCGAGGCAGCAGTGTAGGTATTTACCTATGCCGCCATCTTGGATTCTCCAGCCACCTTCTAATTAATTTGCTTTCAATATGCACGAATCTATTCACTAGGTCACTAGTTGTAAATAACGCAGAATTAATATAGGTGTGCATATATTCTTTTGAAGTTGAGTTTTGGGTTAATTCAGATAAATTCCCAGAATGAATCACTGTGTCATAACAGTTTGGTTTTACCCAATCTAAAAGTTGCATCCCTGTCTTCTTACTACACACCACTCCCCACTTGTTGCATGTGTGGTGCATGCATGTGCATGCATGTGTGCACACACACACACACACACACAGCATGTTCAGTTGATGTTTGAAAAGACTGCATAGACTTAGCAGATAAGGGAGTCTGGGGCATTCCTTTCTCAGGGTGCTGGTGTTTCATTCTAACAAAGTCAGGGTTTCTCCTCTAGCACAGTATTGCTTACTGATGATTTGGTAACAGTCAAACTTTGGTCACTGCTTTGGATGACCCTTTTCAGCATTGAAAGCATCTTCTTGGGGCTGGGCTTCATAAATCTTCAGTTTTACTTAAGATCCTGTTAAAATGGAGTAAGCATTGTGGGTACATGCTCATCACAACCATGGGAACAAACTGTTGGCTAGGAGTTTAGTAAATCCCATTTACAGACCAAATGTGCTAATTATAAATGGTTCTTATCTTGTCATTTAAGGAGATCTGGCAGGCCTGGAACTTGGCAGCCCTTGGTTAGCTATTAGTTCCATGCTACTGTGCCGGCTGGGCAGTCATAAAACTGTATCCCTTTGAAAAATGGACTGTAATGTAGACTATCCTCCTCTGCATCCATTAGCCCAAATTGGTATGACTTGAAAGTCTACTATTGGGATCCTCAAACATTGGATTTAATTTCTATCTGGAGTTTTAGGAAGACTGAGGAAGTGACATAAAGGCTGAGTGCAGTGAGGTTGGGTCAGAAGTTTTGGCCCCAAGACCCCAGACTCCCACTTCCTCCTACACCACTTGCCTTCTGGCTGCCAGTATAGTCAGTTATCTAGTTCATAACATCCTTCTGTGCCACACTCTTTCAGGACTGGCTAAGCAATTAATGGGAATTGGGAGTTAGTTGGTAAGAGCCCTGGGCATAAGAGGCATACTTGCATATTAACAGGAGTATGCAGAAGACCAAAACTCTGCATGATTGGAGGCCACAGTTCTGGGATGAGAACTGATAAAGTAGATATTTTGGGACTGTGTCTTCTCAGAAGACACTGTGGGCATTTCAGGCAGCAGGAAGAAGTAGTTAGGAAAACGTGTGTGTGTTTGTGTGTGTGTGTATGTTGGGGGAAAGTGCTTTGCAATGCACCAGAAATATCACCAAATATACCATAGTGGGTCGCTGGTCAGATGATGCCAATCTGTCTGCTCCAACCTGGCAGTGTGGTAGAGAGCATTTATGAACTATCACACATTTGACACCACTGGATAAATCCTCTAAATAACAACAAAAATAATTCAGCAAAGGAACATTAATCCTAAATGACTCACTAGACCAGATGGAATTAATTGACATCTTCACAACATTTCACCACAAAGCCACAGAATATGCATGCTTCTCAAATGCACATGGGACATTTTCAAAGATAGACGAAATATTGGGACACAGGCAAAGCCTCTTCAAATTCAAGAAGAAATAAATCATATCAAGCATCTTCTCATATTACAATGGCATAAAATTAGAAATCAACTACAATAAAAAAAATGAAAAAAGTCAAATACTTGGAGGCTACATAGCATGCTATTAAACAATGATTGGGTTACCAAAGAGATAAAAGAAGAAATAAAAAGCATCCTGGTAATAAATGACAATGAAAACACAACAATCCAAAATCTATGGGACACAGTGAAAGCAGTCCTGAGAGGGAGGTTCATAGCTCTACAGACCTACATCAAAAAATAAGAAAAAATGGTAATAAATTATCTAACCCTGCAACTTAAAGAATTAGAAAGAGAGCAACAAGAGAAGCTCAGAGTAAGTAGAAGGAAGGAAATAATAAAGATCGGAGTAGAAAGAAAACACCAACACCAACAACTAAACAATACAAAAGATCAATAAAACCAAGAGCTGGTTCTTTGAAAGGATAAACAAGACTGATGAACCTCTAGTTAGGTTCATCAAAAAACTAAGAGAGAGAGGACCCAAATAAACAAAATCAGAAATGAAAGAGGTGAAGTTACAATAGATCCCACCAAAATACAAAGGATTGTAAAAAAAAAATTCCATGAACAACTCTACTCCAACAAATTGAACAACTTAGATGAAATAGGCATATTTTCAGAAAAATATACAAGCTTCCAAAACTCAGAATAAAAAAAAAAACCTGAATAGGCCAATAACTACTGATGAAATTGAAGCAGTAATAAAAAAGATTCCATTAAACAAAAGATCTGGTCCAGATGGCTTTACAGGGAAGTTGTACCAAACATTCAAAAAAGAACTAAAACATATCCTCCTCAAACTATCCCGCAAAGTTCAAGAGGAAGGCCCACTTCGAAGCTCTTTCTATGAAGACAGCATCACCCTAATTATAAAACCTGATAAAGATACCACAAAGAAAGAGAACTACATGCCAACATCCCTGATGAATATAGATGCCAAAATACTCAACAAAATTCTAGCAAATAGTCTTCCTCTAGTCTGCTGTTAGGTCTCTGTATAATATTTTTTTTTAATTTCAGTCAGTGTATGTTTAATTTCTAGTTGGTTCTTTTTCATCTGCTCTTGGGTCTTGCTAAATTTACCCATCTTTTCTAAGAAATTCTTGAAAATCCATATAATCGTGGTCTTGAACTCTATATCCAGTCATTTGTTTTTCTCTATTTCTTTTGTTTGTGATCTGTTTCATTGTCTCCGCATTTTCACTATGCTGGGAAAACTTCTGTGTTGGAATCAGCCTTATGATACAAGACTTGCAAAACTGAAAAAGCCTCTTTGTTGAGTTTGGGTGAGGTGGAGTCTCATAGCACCTTGGCTTCCAGTCAGCCCCACCCTAAGTGGCCCCTGGATCTCAAGTGTGTCCCTGTAATCGCTGAAGCCATTTGTCTGCGCACGTGCATGCCCGCATGTGCCTATAATCAGCTGCCTTTCTGGCTCCCCTGCATTCCGGGACTGGATGAGTCTGGGTCCCCAGGGTTTCGCTTGAAACTGGGGCTTGGTGCCATTAGAAGTGGCGCAGTTGGGAGACTCTGTCTCCTGCCCACTAGTGAAAGCCAGCGGCACAATCAGCAGTCCGTCTTCCACGTGCAGTGGTGTGCGTGCCCCAGACTTCTGCCCTTTCACAGCAGCTCCCCTAAATTTCTTTTCACAGTCCAGACTTCCCCCATATGAGTCTCACCCAAAACTGTGATTCAGTGCTGTAGGATAAGGGGTTCAATGCAGATGGGAGTCTGCATCTCCCTCCCGCCAGAGGAAACCAGCCAGGCATGATGGCACCCGCTCTCTCCACGTGCACATCTCCGTACCTCAGCTTTTTGCAGTTCTCCTGAGTCTGTGTGAGCCCCTCTCTTTCCTTCTAGTTGTAGATTTCCACTCAGCCTACTTTCCTGTGGTTCTGGATGATGTTTGTTCTGTCTTTTAGTTGCAGTTTTGGAATTGTTGTGTGAGGCAGCAGTTTAGGTGTTCACCTATGCCACCATCTTGATTTCTCCCCGTGAGGGCTATTTTCAAGCTGGCTCACCCTGTTCAAGGTTTGGGTCCCTGCTGGGGTCCCTGGCCATCCCAAATTAGGGGCTGATGCCTGATTGCAGGCTGGCCACAACCCTTTCAGGGTGGGAGGTCCCACTGGGATACCTGGTCAGCCTGAGTGAGGGGCTGAGGGCTGTTTTCAATCTGGCCCACCCCTTCAGGGTAGGAGTCCCCACTAGGGTGCCTGGCCAGCCTGGGTTAGGGGCTGAGGGCTGTTTCCAAGCTGAACCATCCCCTTTAGGGTGTGAGGGATGTCCTGCTGGGGTGCCTGGCCAGCCTTGATGAGGGGGTGATGGCTGTTTACAGGCTGGTCAAGCCCCCCAGTGGGGGTGTGGCCAGCCTGGGTGAGGGGCTGATTGCTGTTTGTAGGCAGGCCAAGTTCCAGAGAACCAAGCTCCCAGTCTCTCCTTTCTTTCTTTCTTTTCTTTTCTTTCTTTCTTTCTTTCTTTCTTTCTTTCTTTCTTTCTTTCTTTCTTTCTTTCTTTCTTTCTTCTTTCTTTCTTTTTTTTTTTTTTAGCATCTCCTTGAGTGGAAGCCAGGGCCAGCTGGAAGAATATATCTGAGATTTATTTATATTCTATAATTGAAACTTTGTAGCCTTGAACAGAGGCCAGGGCTACCCAGTGTGGATGGGAAGCTTGGCTTCCTCCATCTCCAGGGAAAACCCAAGCCTCCTGCTCACTCTAGCTCCATGGCTGCTACCATCTTGGCTGGGTTAATTTGCATATTTGCTCTGATTGTCTGGTGGGTGTAGTGGAGATATGGTCAATTTGCATATTTCTCTTTTTTATTTTTTAAAGTATTACATATAGTATCCTTCTTTTTCCCTATTGACCTTCCCCTAGCCTCCCCTAACCCATGTCACATGCCCTCATCCCCCCCCCACCCAGTGTCTTGTATCCATTAGTTGTCTTACATGCATTTAAACAAGTACTTTGGTGGATCTCTTCCCTTGCTCCCCAACACTCCCCAGCCTTCCCACTGTAATTTGACTGTATGCTTGATGCTTTGCTGCCTCTGTATCTATCTTTCTGTTCATCAGGTTATAATGTTCTTTATTTTCAATAAATGAGTGAGATCATGTGGTATTTTTCTTTCATTGCCTGGTTTATTTCACTTAACATAATGCTCTCCAGATCCATCCATGCTACCGCAAATGATAAGAATTCCTACATTTTATAGCAGCATAGTATTCCATTGTGTAGATGTATCATAGTTTTCTAATCCACTCATCTGCTGATGGGCATTTAGGCTGTTTCCAAATCTTAGCTATAGTGAATTGTGCTGCTATCAACATAGGGGTACATATATCCTTTCTTATTGGTGTTTCTAGTTTCTTGGAATATATTCCTAGAAGTGGAATTACTGGGTCAAATGGCAGTTCCATTTTTAGTTTTTTGAGGAGACTCCATACTGTTCTCCACAGTGGCTGCACCAGTCTGTAGTCCCACCAGCAGTGCACTAGGGTTCCTTTTTTTTCCACATCCTCAACAGCACTTGTCCTTTGTTGATTTGCTCATGATAGCTATTCTGACAAGTGTGAGATAATACCTCATTGTCATTTTGATTTGCATCTCTTAGATAATTAGTGACTTTGAGCATGTTTTTATATGTCTCTTGGTCTTCCTCTGTCTTCTTTGGAAAAGTTTCTATTTTGGTCTATTGCCCACTTTTTATTGGACCATTTATCTTCATTTTATTAAGTTGTATGAGTTCCTTGTAAATGTTGGAGATTAAACCTTTATCAGTGATAACATTTGGAAATATGTTCTCTTATACAGTGGGCTTTCTTGTTTTGTTTATGGTTTCTTTTGCTGTGCAAAAGCTTTTTATTTTGATGTAGTCCCATTTGTTCATTTTTTTCTTTAGCTTCCATTGCCTTAGGAGTGGTATCGGTGAAAAATTGCTTTGGCATATGTCTGAGATTTTGCTGCCTGTGGATTTCTCTAGTATTTTTATGGCTTCCTGTCTTATGTTTATCCATTTTGAGTTTATTTTTGTGTATGGTGTAAGTTGGTGGGATAGTGTCAGTTTTTTGCATGTATCTGTCCAATTTCCCCAACACCATTTATTGAAGAGGCTGTCTTGACTCCATTGTATGTTCATGGCTCCTTTGTCAAATATTAATTGAGCACAGTGGTTTGGGTTGATTTCTGGATTCTCTATTTTATTCCATTGGTCTCTTTGTCTGTTCTTGTGCCAGTACCAGGCTCTTTTGAGAACAGTGGCTTTGTAATAGAGCTTGAAATCTGGTATTGAGATCCCACCTACTTTATTCTTCTTTCTCAGTATTGCTGTGGCTATTTGGTGTCATTTTTATTCCAGATGAATTTTTGAAGAGTTCTTTATACGTCTTTGAAATATGTCATTTGTATTTTAACAGTAATTGCATTGAATCTACAGATTGCTTTAGGTACTATGGACGTTTTAGTGATGCCAATTCTACCAATCCATGAACATGGTATGTTCTACCCTATGTTTATGTCTTCCTCTATTTCTTTTTCAGTGTCCTGTAGTTTTCTGTGTATAGGTCTTTTACCTCCTTAATTAAATTTATTCTTAGGTATCTTAATATTTTTGGTGAGATGGCAAATGGGATTGCTTTTTTAGCCTTTCTTTCTGTAATTTCCCTATTAGTGTATAGAAATGCCATAGATTTCTTGGCATTAATTTTGTATCTTGCTACATTGCCGATTTCATTTATTAAGTCTAATAGTTTTTTTTGATGGAGTCTTTCGTTTTTTTTTATGTACAGTATCATGTCATCTGCAAATAAGGACAGCTTTACTTATTCTTTTTCAATTTGGATACCTTTTATTTTTTTCTACTTATCTAATTGCAATGGCTAATATTTTCAGTACTATATAATATAGGAGTGGTGAGAATGGGCATCTCTGTCTTGTTCCTGTTCTTAGGGGAAATGGTTTTAGTTTTTGCCTGCATATTTCTCTTTTATTAGATAGGATATTAGAAGCCTGGTGCATGAATTCGTTCATAGGTAGGTCCCATCAGCTTGGCCAGGGAGAGGGGACATGGGTGGTTGGCTTGCCTCCCTTCTGGTCAAACTCCTGGTCAAGGGAACAATTTGCATATTAACCTTTTATTATATAGGATATACACTGAGTGGCCATATTATGAATTCAGAGATCATAATAACCTGGCCACTCAGTTTATGTCATAGCAATATTTTTACCGATATTGCTTCTGAGGCAATGGAAACTAATGAGTAATGAGAAAATAAACAAATGGGGCTGCATCAAAATAAAAAGCTTCTGAACAGCAAAAGAAACCACCAACAAAACAAGAAAGCCCACTGCATGGGAGAACATTTTTGCCAAGGGTATCTCTGATAAGGGATTAACCTTCAAAATATACAACTTAACAAAAGGAAGATTAAACAATCTAATCAAAAAGTGAGTAAAGGACCTAAATAGATACTTTTAAAAAGGACATGCAAAAAGCTAAGATACATATGAAGACATGGTAAAAATCACTAATCATCTGAGAGATACAAATCAAAACAACATTAAAGTACCATCTCACACCTATCAGAATTTCTATCATCAACAACCTGACAACTGACAAGTGCTGGTGAGGATGTGGAGAAAAAGAAACGCTTGTGCACTGCTGGTCAGAATGCAGATGGTGTAGCCACTGTGGAAAACAGTATGGAATTTCCTTAAAAAACTAAAAATGGAACTCCAATTTGACCCAGTAATCCCACTTCTAGGAATGTATCCCAAGAAATCAGAAATATCAATCACAAAGGACATATGCACCCCTATGTTCATAGAAGCACAATTCACCATAGCTAAGATTTAGAAACAGCCTAAGTGCCCATAAGCTGATGAGTGGATTAGAAACTATGGTACGACCTACACAATGGAATACTATGTTTCTGTAAAAAAGAAGGAATCTTTACCATTTGCAACAGTATGGATGGACCAGAAGAGCATTATACTAAGCAAAATAAAGCAGTCAGAGAAAAATAAATATCACATGATCTCACTCATTTGTGGAGTATAATGAACAACATAAACTGATGAACAAAAATAGACCCAAAGACAGAAGCATCCAACAGACCATCTAACCTCAGATGGGAGACAAGGGAAGGTGGAGAAGGGGTAAGAGATCAACCAAATGACTTGTCTGTATGCATATTATCATAACCAATGGACATGGACACCGGAGGTGGTGAAGGCTTGTCCTTGTCCTAGGGGATGAGAGTGGCCAGAGGGGTCAATCAGAAAAAAAGGAGACATATGTAATACTTTAAACAATAAAAAAAAGAAAGATCACACATGCCTTTGCAAGTTTAAGAATAGTCGTTTAGGGTAGCTTATGTTCTAAATGAGAAGACTGAAGGCTTTACCCAGGTTTCTAAAGTTTGAATCGGCTTTCATTTCATTTAAATATCTCAAAAATAGAGAAATGACCAAAGTTCTTATTGACATCAAAATATAAATTGGGGGATTAAATCCAACCATTGCTCATTTAATCACTTTTACCTTTAGTTTTTAAAGAGAGAGGAAGGGAGAGTAGAGATAGAAACATCAATTCTTCAACATTGATTGGCTACCACTTGTATGCCTCCTGCTGGGGTTCAGGCCTACAATCTGGGAGTGTTCCCTGACCACAATGACCTCCATGAAGTTCATGGATCAACACTCAACCTCTAAGACCCACTGGCCAGGCGTTTAATCACATTTAACAGCACATATGAAGCACTTACTATGTGCCAGGCACAGTGTTTAATATGTGACAGGCAAGTGAGTGTATATCCCCTATTTATATAGTAGAAAACTGAAGCTCAGGTACATTAATTAGGTTGCATAGCTCTGATATGCTGGCCCTTGAATGAAAACGTGGTGTTCAGGGAGAAACCAAGATGACAGCATAGATAAACACTTAAACTGCTGCTTTGCACAACAATATCAAAACTACAGCTAAAAGACAAAACAGACACCATCCAGAACCACAGGAAAGCTGGATGAGTGGAAATTCTACATCTAGAAGGAAAGAGGAAAGCACATTGAGAATCAGAGGAGCTTCAAAAGGCTGAAGTATGGACACACATGCACATGGAGAGGATGGACTGCTGAGTGCACGGGTGGCTGAGTGTGTGGCTGACTTCCTCAAGTGGGAGGGATATGGAACCTCCTGACTGCACTGAACTCCAGTCCTGGACGAGACTTTGGGAATCCAGACCCAATTGGGGGGAAGCTGGACTGTCTGGAAAAGAGAAAGCACACTGAGACTCATGGGAGCTGTGGAAGGCAGAGATCTGGAGGTGCATTTGTTCAGAGGCAACTGACTGCTGAGTGCACGGGCAGCTGAGTGTGTGGCTGGCTTTCTAAAGTGGGAGGGAGACAGAAGCTCCCTACTTCACTGAACTCAAGTTCTGAGAGAGTTTCTAGGAACCCAGACTCATTCTGGGAGAAACTGGACTGTCCAGCAACAGGTGAAACTTAAGGGTGGCTTTTTCTCAGAGATGTTTACAGTGATTACCAAGGGACACAGAGACCTAGGGGCCTCATAGGGCATACACACAGCTGATCCTCATAGCCAACCAGCCTGGAGGTCAATTCCTCCCAGTGATACCAGCAACAATCAAGACTTGACTACAACAAGGCTGTGCACACATTCAAAAAGGGGTGCACTAAAAGTGTCCACCTCAGGTAACTGGGGGGAAGCTGAGCCACTGGGCCCTATAAGACATCTAGCACACAAAGCTACTCTGCCAACTCAGGGAAGCAGTGAAAATGCAGAGACAAAGAAACAGATCACAAACAAAAGAAATGGAGGAAAGCAAATGACTGGATATAGAGTTCAAAACCACGATTATAAGGATTTTCAAGAATTTCCTAGAAAAGGCCAATAAAGTCGAAACCGGTTTGGCTCAGTGGATAGAGCATTGGCCTGCAGACTGAAAGGTCACAGGTTCGATTCTGGTCAAGGGCATGTATCCTGGTTGCGGGCACATCCCCAGTAGGAGGCATGCAGGAGGTGGCTGATCGATGTCTCTCTCTCATCAATGTTTCTAACTCTCTATCCCTCTCCCCTTATCTCTGTAAAAAGTCAACAAAATATATTTAAAAAAAAGAAAAAAGAAAGAAAAGGCCAATAAATTTAACAAGATCCTCTAGGATATGAAAAAGGACCAACTAGAAATTAAATATAAACTGACTGAAATAAAAAATATTATACAGAGACCTAACAGCAGACTAGAGGAAGGCAAGAATCAAGTCAAAGATTTGAAATACAAAGAAACAAAGAACACTCAACCTGAAAAGCAAAAAGAAAAAAGAATCTAAAAATTTGAAGATAGTGAAAAGACCTCTGGGACAACTTCAAGCATACCAAATTCCAAATTATGGGGGTGCCAGAAGAAGAGAGAGAACAATATACTGAAAACCTATTTCAAGAAATAATGCCTGAAAGTTTCCCCCACCTGGTGAAAGAAATAGACTTACAAGTCCAGGAAGCACACAGAACCCCAAACTAAAGGAATCCAAAGAGGACCACACCAAGACACATCATAATTAAAATGCCATGAGCAGAAGACAAAGAGAGAATCTTAAAAGTAGCAAGAGTAAAATAGTTTATTACCTACAAGGGAGCACCCATACGACTGTCAGCTGATTTCTGTCAACAGAAACTATGCAGGCCAGAAGGGAGTGGTAAGAAATATTCAAAGTGTTGAATAGCAAGAACCTACAACCAAGATTACCCAGAAAAGCTATCATTTAGAATTTAAGGGCAGATAAAGAACTTCACAGATAAGAAAAAGCTAAAGGAGCTCATCACCACCAAACCAGTCTTATATGAAATGTTGAAGAGTATTCTTTAAGAAGAGGAAGAAGAAGAAAAAGGTAAAGATAAAAAAAAAAGAACAACAAATACATGCCTATCAACAGGTGAATCTAAAAATCAAGTGAATAAAAAAATCTGATGAACAGAATAAATTGGTGAATATAATAGAATCAGGGGCATAGAAAGGGAATGGAGTGACAATTCAGGGGGTAGGGGGTAGGGGGGTGGGAAGAGACAGAACAAAAATTGTACACCTATGGGTGAGGACAGTGCGGGGGAGGTAAGAGCAGAGGGTGGAGTGGAAATTGGGTGGGGGGGATCAATGGTGGGAAAATAGGAACAATTGTAATAATATGAAAAATAAAGATTTATTAAATTAAAAAAAAAACACATCTGTGGGACACCAAAAAGAAAAAAGAAAGAAAGAAAAGAAAAGAAATCATGGTGTTCATAGAACACAGGTTTTGAAACCAGGGGATTGTCATTGTTTCATAGACAGATGTGTAAAGTTAGGCAATATTTCTTTTTGTTCATTTCCTCTGGAAGGGACCTCAGCCCACTGAGGACATAGCTCTATTGCAGCAAGGAGGTTTAGTGTAAAACTATACTAAAGCCATCTGCATACAGAAGACAAATGAAGTCTGATGGAGATGAGAGCAACCAGCCAGAATGACTTGCTCAGTTTATACAGCAATCAAGGGCAGAGCTAACTAAGCCAAGGCAAGAGCAATTCCCCTATGGCAGTCCCTTCAGCTGGCTGGGAAAGGACAGGTATTCAACTGTTGTTTCCCCCTTCCTGCTTTTCAGCTCCCTTCCTGTTGCTTTACAGATAGGAATTGTTTCACAGTAACAGTATGGACAATCAGAGAAATTTGTGCTGAGTGGTATTTCAGAGCTAAGTAATGGAATTCCAAGATAAATGACAACTCTCAGATTTTTAGCACCACTTCTCCTGAAGCACCTTGCTCCAAAGGCTCTAGCACGAAAAACTTTCATTTTCAGAAACGCAGTGCTGTCTGTGAGGATGTTTACAGAGTAATGACTGGCATTTGATAAGGGCTTGTCTTCTCCACAACAGTGACATCCATCTGTTGCAGGCCTCTACCTTGTTCCTTTCTCTTAAATGGAGTCCTCAAGCCCTTGTGCTCTCATGTTCTCTTCCTTTTCTGGATATGATTGCATCTTATGTTGGCTGTTTACATGTACAATAATATCATCTCTCTGGAAAGAATATTATAACAGCTTATATGCTCTTTCCTAGACCTTGGTTTCAGGGCACAGGAATCTTAAGCCAAAAGAATAAATCTGTAACTGAAATTTCCTTAATAAAGGAAAATTGAGAGAGGACACTTTTCAGGCACTTCGGAAATCATATTACATTCTCTGAATGTCAGCTCCTCATTTGGGAGCTACGATCTAGAGCTGGAAAAAATCTCAGACACTCCTCACATGGTAGAGTGGAAAGGATATTGGGTTTTGGAGCCAGACTGTCGGAGGTCACATTCTAGCTCTACCACTTACCAGCTCTGAGACCTTGGCATAAGTTACTTAAATGCTTGATGCCTCTATTTTCTCATTCTATAAATAAAACAAGATAGTTATAAAACCTATTTCATAGGGTTTTTATGTGGGTGAAACTACATAATTTTGGCATGGTGCATTGTACAATGGGAAGCACTTAATGAATGATATCTAGTCTTGCCATTTCTTCAATAAAGCTTCCATTTTCTTAGATCCCTGAACTATAGAGCTCACTCGGGAGGAACTCAATTCAACTGAAATTATTGAGTATACCAGGTATGCTGTGTGCCAAGCCCTGAGTTGGGGACAATGTGAGGAATACAATATAAATCTATGGAGGAGGAGCTATTCTGAAGAATCTTCTTTGGGGGTATGTTTTGAGTTCCCTGCAAAGATCCCCAACTGGCAGCAAGATGGAGAGGCCCAGGGTTCTTCACACACCACAGCAAGAGGATTAAACTCATGGGCTCTGCTATCAGGAAGACATATGTTCAATTCTTTTTGAAAAAATTTTTTATTGTGTTACATGTATACATATCTCCTCATTGCCAACCGCCCCTTCCAGGCATACCCCACCCACCCCCCCGTGTCTTGTGTTCATTGCTTATCATTATATGCATATATACAAGTCCTTTGGTTAATCTCTTATCTACCCCACCTCTCCTTAACCTTCCTTCTGTAATTTGACAGTCTGTTTGATGCTTTACTGCCTCTGTATCTATCCTTTTGTCCATCAGTTTATAATGTTCTTTATTATCCACAAATGAGTGAGATCATGTGGTGTTTCTCCTTCATTGACTGGTTTATTTCACTTAGCATAAGGCTCTCCAGTTCCAAACAGGTTGCTGCAAATGGTAAGAATTTCTTCTTTATAATGGCAGCATAGAATTCCATTGTATAGATGTACCATAGTTTTCTGATGCACTCATCTGCTGATGGGCACCTAAGCTGTTTCCAAATTGTGGCTATTGTAAATTGTGCTGCTATGAGCATAGGGGTGCATAAATCCTTTCTGATTGGTGTTTGTAATTTCTTAGGCTATATTCCTAAGAGTGGGATTGCTGGGTCAAATGGGAGTTCCATTTTTAGTTTTTTGAGGAAACTCCATACTGTTCTCCACAGTGGCTGCACCAGTCTGCATTCCCACCAACAGTGCACAAGGGTTCCTTTTTCTCCTAGTCCTCGCTAACACTTGTCATTTGTTGATTTGTTGATGATTGCCATTCTGACAGGTGTAAGATGGTATTGCATTGTCGTTTTGATTTGCATCTCTCAGATTATTAGTGACATTGAACATGTTTTCATGTGTCTCTTGGCCTTCCTTCTGTCGTCTTTTGAAAAGGTTCTATTTAGGTCCCTTGCCCATTTTTTTTATTGGATTGTTTATCTTCCTTATATTAAGTCGTATAAGTTGGCTGTAGATGTTGGAGATTAAACATTTATCAGTGATAACATTTGCAAATATGTTCTCCCATACAGTGGGCTTTCTTGTTGTTCTGTTGATGGTTTCTTTTGCTGTGCAAAAGCTTTTTATTTTGATGTAGTCCCATTTGTTTATTTTTTCTTTAGCTTCCATTGCCCTTGGAGCAGTATCAGTAAAGAAGTTCTTTCGGCATATGTCTGAGATTGTGCGGCCTGTGGATTCCTCTAATATTTTTATGGTATCTCGTCTAATGTTTAAGTCCTGTATCAATTTTGAGTTTATTTTTGTATTTGGTGTAAGTTGGTGATCCAGTTTCATTTTTTTGCATGTATCTGTCCAATTTTCCCAACACCATTTATTGGAGAGGCTGTCTTGGCTCCGTTGTATGTTCATGCCTCCTTTGTCAAATATTAATTGAGCATAGTGGTTTGGGTGGATATCTGGATTCTCTATTCTATTCCATTGGTCTCTATGTTTTTTCTTGTGCCAGTACCAGGCTGTTTTGAGAACAGTTGCTTTGTAATATAGCTTGAAATCTGGTATTGAGATCCCACCTACTTTATTCTTCTTTCTCAGGATTGTTGTGGCTATTCATGGGTTTTTTGTTGTTATTGTTGTTGTTTTTGTTTTTGTTTTTGTTTTTGTTCCAGATGAATCTTTGAAGAATTCTTTCTAGGTCTGTGAAATACGCCGTTGGTATTTTAATGGGTAGTGCATTGAATCTATAGATTGCTTTGGGTAATATTGACATTTTAGTGATGTTAATTCTCCCAATCCATGAGCATGGTATGCTCTTCCATCTGTTTATATCTTCCTCTATCTCTTTTTTCAGTGTGTTATAGTTTTCTACATATAGGTCTTTTACCTCCTTAGTTAGGTTTATTCCTAGGTATCTTAATTTTTTTGATGCGATGGTAAATGGGATTGCTTTTTTAGTCTCTCTTTCTGTAATTTCATTATTATTGTACAGAAATGCCAAAGATTTCTTGGCATTAATTTTGTATCTGAATTCATTTATTAAGTCAATTAGTTTTTGGATGGAATCCTATGGGTTTTTTTATGCACAGTATCATGTCATATGCAAATAAGGACAGCTTTATTACTTCTTTCCAATTTGGATGCCTTTTATTTCTTCTTCTTTTCTAATTGCAATGGCTAATACTTCCAGTACTATGTCGAACAGGAGAGGTGAGAGTGGGCATCCCTGTCTTGTTCCTGTTCTTAGGGGGAATGGTTTTAGTTTTTGCCCATTGAGTATGATGTTAGCTGTGGGTTTATCTATCATATATGGCTTTTATGATGTTGAGGTATGATTTTTCTATTCCCACCTTGCTGAGAGTTTTTATCAAGAAAGGGTGTTGGATTTTGTCAAATGCTTTTTCTGCATCAATTGATATGACTATGTGATTTTTATCTCTCAGTTTGTTTATGTGATGTATCACGCTTATTGATTTGTGGATATTGTTACCATCCTTGTATTCCTTGAATGAATCCTACTTGGTCATGGTGTATGATCTTTCTGATGTACTGCTGGATCTGATTTGCTAAAATTTTTTTGAGGATTTTGTCTATCTTCATGAGAGATATTGGTCTATAATTCTCTTTCATTGTGTTGTGTTTATCTGGTTTGCTGGCTTCATAGAAGGTCTTTGGAAGTGTTCATTCTTCTTGAATGTTTTTTAATAGTCTGAGGAGGATAGGTTTTAATTCTTCCTTGAATGTTTTGTAAAACTCTCCTGTGAAGCCATCTGGTCTCAGGCTTTTGTTTGCTAGAAGCTTTTTGATGACTGCTTCAATTTCTTCCACAGTTATTGGTCTATTGAGATGTTTAGATACTTCCTGATTGAGTTTTGGAAGGTTATGTTTTTCTAGGAATATGCCCATTTCTTGCAGGTTGTCCAATTTGTTGGAATAGAGTTGTTTATAGTATTTTTTAAATGTCTATTACAAACAAGCAAAGGGATGCTTGAGGGGAATTCATTGGCAGATAATGGTAGCACTCTAATGAGGGTACAGATCTGCTGACTTTATAGAAAAGATGAAACTCAGGGTATGTACTTAGATAAGCCCTCTTCTTGTCTTGTCATTAGTATGCTGACTGTGAAGTGAGGGAATAGATGATTTTGGAACACTCTGATATTGGATAATTCTGCTTATCTTTATAAGAGTCAGATTCAGCAAATATTTTTAAATACTATTCTAGTAACTTTCAGAGAATTTCATAAGCCTATTAGATGGGCATTAATATTATCCCAATTAAAAATAAGAACATGAGGGGGAGAATCCAAGATAGCAACATAGGTAAACACCTACACTGCTGCCTCACACAACAATTTCAAAACCACAACTAAAAGACAGAATGGACAGCATCCAGAACCACAGGAAAGCTGGCTGAGTGGAAATTCTACAACTAGAAGAAAAGAGAGGGGCTTACAGAGACCCAGAGGAGCTACAAAAAGCTGAGGTATGGAGATGCGCGTGTGGAGAGAGCGAGTGCTGGAGTACCTGGATGGCTTTATCTGGCAGGAGGGAGATAGAGACTCTCTACTGCATTGAACCCCTTATCCTATGGCACTGACCTCCAGGTCCACCCAAAAGTCATATAGAGGGAGTTTGGATTGTGAAAATGGAAAAGTGCATGGAAATTTAAGGGAGCCACAACGAGCAGGATTCTGGTGGTGTGCACAGAACTGTGTTCAGAAGACCAGCTGCTGATTGTGCCACTGTCTTTCACAAGGGGGCGGGAGACAGAGCCTCCCAACTGAACCACTTCTAACTCCACTAAACTCCAGTTTTGGGAGAAACCCTGAGGACCAAGACTCATATGGTCCCAGAGTACAGGGGAGCCAGAAAGGCAGCAGTCTAGAGACACTTTGAGAGCATGAGTGCATAGGGACTGCTCTAGCAATTATGAGACATGTCAGATTCAGGGGCCTTGGATGGCGGGCTGACTGGAAGGCAAGGCAGTCCATTAAGCCCTGAGACTCCACCCATCCCAAGCTCAATAGAGAAGCTCTTGCAGTTTTGCAAGTCTTGTATCATAAGGCTGAATCCAACACAGAAGTTCTCCTGGCATAGTGAAAATGCAGAGACAAAGGAAGAGATCACAAACAAAAGAAATGCAGGAAAACAAACAATTGGATATAGAGTTCAAAACCACGATTATAAGGTTTTTCAAGAATATCTTAGAAAAGATGGATAAATTTAGTGAGACCCAAGAGGAGATGAAAAAGGACCAACTAGAGATGAAAAGGGACCAACTAGAAATGGGAAAGGACCAACTAGAAATTAAATATACAACTGACTGAAATAAAAAATATTATACAGAGACCTAACAGCACACTAGAGGAAGGCAAGAATCAAGTAAAAAATTTGAAATATACAGAATCAGAAAACACTAAACTGGAAAAGCAAGAAGAAAAAAGAATCCAAAAAATGTGAAGATAAGGTAAGGAGCTTCTGGGAAAACTTCAAGCATACCAACATCAGAATTGTGGGGGTTCCAGAAAAAGAGAAAGAGCAAGATACTGAATGCCTATTTGAAGAAATAATGACTGAAAACTTCCCACATCTGGTGAAAGAAATAGACTTAGAAGTCCAGGAAGCACACAGAACCCCATATAGAAGGAATCCAAAGAGTACCACACCAAGACACATCATAATTAAAATACCAAGAGCAAAAGACAAAGAAAGAATATTAAAAGAAGCAAGAGAAAAGCAGTTAATTACCTGTAAGGGAGCATCTATAGGATTGTCAGCTGATTTCTCAACAGAAACTATGCAGGCCAGATGGGAGTGGCAAGAAATATTCAACGTGATGAATAACAAGAACTTACAACCAAGAATAGTCTATCCAGCAAAGCTATCATTCAGAACTGAAGGGCAGATAAAGAGCTTCACAGATAAGAAAATGCTAAAGGAGTTCATCAACTCCAAACCAGTATTATATGAAATGCTGAAAGGTACTCTTTAAGATGAGGAAGAAGAAAAAGGTAAAAGATAAAAATTATGAACAACAAATACATATCAACAAGTGAATCTAAAAATTAAGTGAATTAAAAATTTGATCAACAGAATAAATTGGTGAATATAATAGAATCAGGAGCACAGAAAGGGAGTGGACTGATAATTCTCAGGGGAAAGGGTGAGGGGGGTGCAGGGAGAGACTGGACAAAATTCATACACTTAAGCATGAGGTCAATGGGGGGGGCGAGGTAAGGGTGGAGGGGAGCCATGGAAGGGAAAAAAGAGAAACAAAAATAAAATCTGAATAATAAAGATTTAATTAAAAAAAAAAACTTAAAATCAGGAAGATAAAAGCAAATCATCATACAAATGTGTCCTCAATAAGATTGTCAGCAGTCTTCTCATTAGAAACTTTGGAGGTCAAAAAACAGTAGGCTTATATATTTAAAGCACTCAAAAGGGGTGAGGCAGGTGTTGGGGGGAGGAAGGGGTAAGGAACTGACAACTAAGATTCCCATATCCAGGAAAAATGTCTTTTAAAATAAGGGAGAAATGAAGACATTCTCAGATAAACAAAAGCAGAGGGAGTTCACCACCACTAGACCTGCCCTACAGAAAATATGCATGAGAATCCTCAGGATGAAATAAAAGGACACTACAGAGTAATAACTCTAAGCCATATAGAGAAATAAAGATTTCAAAAAAGGTTAAAAAAATAAGTTTAAATGTAAATGGATTAAATGTCCCAATCAAAAGACATAGGGTAACAGATTGGATAAGTAAACATGATCCATATATCTACTGTCTAAAGAAACCCACCTCAGAAAAAAAAGAAGCACATAGACTGAGGTTGAAGGAATAAAAAAGGGATTATCAAGCGAATGGAAATGAAAAAAAAAAAAGGCTGGGGTAGCAAAACTTATATGTGACAAATTAGATCTCAAAGTGAAGAACATAATAATAGATAAGGAAGGCCACTTCATAAATACTAAAGGGAACAATCCAACAAGAAGAAATAACTCTGGTAAACATATATGCACCCAATACAGGAGCACCCAAATACATGAAAAACTCCTGAAGAATATCAAGGGAGAGATTGACAGCAATAAAATCATAATAGGGGAATTGAGTACTCCAATATCACCATTGGACAAATCCTCTTAATAAAACATCAGCAAAGAAACATCAATCCTAAATGACTCACTAGACCAGATGAAATTAATTGACATCTTCTGAACATTTCATCCCAAAACCACAGAATACACATTCTTCTCAAGTGCACATTGGTTATTTTTAAAGATAGACCATATGTTGGGTCATAGGCAAAGTCTCTTCAAATTCAAGAAGGTAGAAATCATATCAAACATCTTCTCAGATCACAGTGGCTTAACACTGGAAATAAGCGCAATAAAAATAATCAAAAAAATTAAACACATGGAGACTAAACAGCATGCTATTAAACAATGACTGGGTAACCAGAGAGATCAAGGAAGAAATAAAAAACATCATGGCAACAAATGACAATGAAAACATAACAATCCAAAATCTGTGGGACACAGGAGGAAACCAAGATGGCTGTATAGCTGAACACCTAAATTGCTGCCTTGCACAACAATTTTAAAACTACAGATAAAAAAACAAAGCAGATATCATCCAGACCACAGGAAACCTCACTGAGTGGAAATTCTACAACTAGAAGGAAAGAGAGGGGCTCATAGATACTCAGAGGAGCTGCATAAAGCTGAAGTACTGTGACATGGAGAGGATGGGTGGCAGAATGCTCGGCTGGCTTCCTCTAGCAGGAGGGAGACAGAAACTTCTAAATGCACTGAACCCCAGGTCCAACAGCACTGAACCCCAGTTCTGGGCAACACTCATATGAGGGGAGTCTGGACTGTCGAAAAACGGGAAGCGTGCATGGAAACTCAGGGGAGCCGCAAAAGGCAGAGGTCTGGAGATGCACGCAAGTAAGCCCAGAAAGGACTGACTGCTGATTGTGCTATTGGCTTTCTCTCTCCTGCCAGCCTGGTCACCCCTAACTGCCTGCCCCTGCAGACTTGATCACCTACAATTGGCTTCCCATGCAGGCCTGGTCCATGCAACTGTCCTCCCCAGTTGGCCTGATCACCCACAACTGCCCTTCCCTGCAGGCCTGGTCTTGGCCAACTGCCCTCCCCTGCTGGCCATCTTGTGGTGGCCATTTTGTGTCCACATGGGGACAGAATCTTTTGACCACATGGGGGAGTCATCTTGTGTGTTTGAGTGATGGTCAAGGTGCATATTACTCTTTTATTAGATAGGATAGAGGCCTGGTGCATGGGTGGGGCCAGCTGGTTTGCCCTGAAGGGTGTCCCGGATCAGGGTGAGTATTCCCTTGGGCGTGTGGTGCCCTGGGTGAGGAGCCTGTGGTGGTTTGCAGGCTGGCCACAACTCCCGGTGATCCAAGTATAGGTCCTAGTACATGGGATTTATTTATCTTCTACAATTGAATCTTTATAGCCTGGAGCAGAGCCAAGCCTACTGCTCACTTCATGGAAGCAGCCATTGAAACTGTTGGCTTCAGCGGCGACCAAGGTGTGAGGAAAGCTTGGCTTCCTCCATCGCCAGGGGCAACCCAAGCCTTCCTCCTTCTCTCTCTGTGGCCATAGCCATCTTGGTTGAGTTAATTTGCATACTCACTCTGATTGGCTGGTCAGCATGGCTGGTGGGTGTAGCGAAGGTACAGTCAATTTGCATATTACTCTTTTATTAGATAGGATGCTGAAAGGTACTCTGTAAGTAGAGGAAGAAGAAGAAAAAGGTAAATATAAAAATTATGAACAACAAATACATATCTATCAACAAATGAATCTAAAAATCGAGTGAATTGAAAATCTGATAAACAGAATAAACTGGTGAATATAATAGGATCAGGGGCATAGAAAAGGAGTGGACTGACAATTCTCAGGGGGAAATGGGTAAGGGGAGTGCAGGGAGAGAGTGGACAAAAATACACCTATGGATGAGGACAAGGGGGTGGAGGTAAGGCCAGAAGGAGGGGTGGGACCCAGGTGGAGGGGAGTTATTGGGGGGAAAAAGAGGAACAATTTTAATAATCAGAATAATAAAGATTTATTAAATAATTAAAAATAAAAGCTTCCAGCTAACAGAAGCCTGGGGCCAGATGGCTTCACAGGGGAGTTTTACCAAACATTCAAGGAAGAACTAAAACCTATCCTCCTCATACTATTCCAAAAAATTCAAGAGGAGGAAACAATTCTAAGCTCATTCTATGAAGCAAGCATCACCCTAATACCAAGACTAGATAAAGACAACACAATGAAAGAGAATTTCAGGCCAATATCCCTCATGAACATAGATGCCAAAATCCCCAAGAAAATTCTAGCAAATCGGATCCAGTAGTACATCAGAAAGATTGTACAACATGACCAAGTAGGATTTATCCCTGGGATTCCAGAATGGTACAATATCCACAAATCAATGCACATGATACATCATATAAACAAATTGAGAGATAAAAATCACATAGTCATATTAATGGATGCAAAAAAAGCATTTGACAAAATCCAGCACCCCTTCTTGATAAAAACTGAACAACTTGGGAATAGAAGAATCCTACCTCAACATAATAAAAGCCATCTTATCTAATAATAGAGTAATATGCAAACTGGCTGTACCTTTGCTACACTCACAAGCCACGCCCACCAGCCAATCAGGAGTGACTATGCAAATTAACCCAACCAAGATGGTTATGGCCAAAGAGCAAGACTTGCTTTTCCCCCAGTGATGGAGGGAGCCAAGCTTTCCACACACCCTGTCCAACCCAGGCCTCCACTTAAGGCAAAAAATTTCAATGGCTGCTGGCAAGGAGCAAGCAGAAGGCTTAGCTCTGCTTCCAGGCTACAAAGTTTTAATTGTAGAAGAAAAATATATCCCAGATACCAGGGACTCCACTTGGGTCGACAGGGGCAGTGGCTGGCCTGCAAACCACCACAGGCCCCTTGCCCAGGCCACCCCATACCCCAAGGAACCTCCACCCTGATCTGGGATACCCTCCAGGGCAAACCAGCTGGCCCCAAACATTCATGAGGCCTCTATTCTATATAATAAAATAGTAATATGCAGAATGACCATCACTCCAACATGTAAGATTACTGCCCCCATGTGGACACAAGATTTCCACCACAAGATGGCCAGCAAGGGAGGACAGTTGTGTGTGATCAGGCCACAAATGGTGGGTATTTGGCAGGGACCAGGCCTACAAGGGAGGGCAGTTGGGGGTGATCAAGCCTGCAGGGGAGGACAGTTAGGGGTGTTGAGGCCTGTAGTGGAGGGCATATAGTGGTGACCAGGTTCACAGGGGAGGACAGTTAGGGGAAAACAGCCTTGCAGGGGAGCAGTTAGGCACTAATCAGGCTGGTAGGGGAGTGGTTAGGGGGTAATCAAGCTGGCGGACAGAAGTGATTAGGGGCAATCAGGAAGGTAGGCAGGCAGGCATTTGGGAGCAGCACTCCTGGATTGTGAGAGGGAGGTCCAACTGCCCTTTTAGGACCGATCCTACCTGGACATCCCTCAAAGGGTCCCAGATTGGAGAGGAAGCAGGCTGGACTGAAGGATAGCCCTCACACCCGAGCCTCCCCTCTGCATGAATTTTGTGCACTGGGCCTCTAGTATATGATAAACCCACAACTAACATCATACTCAATGGGCAAAAACTGAAACCATTTTCCATAAGAACAGGAACAAGACAGGGATGCCCACTCTCACCTCTCCTGTTCGACATAGTGTTAGATGTATTAGCCATTGCAATTAGACAACAAGAAGAAATAAAAGGCATCCAAATTGGAAAAGAAGTAAAAATCTCCTTATGTGCAGATGACATAATATTATACATAAAAAACCCAAAAGACTCCATCAAAAAACTATTAGAATTAATAAATGAATTTGGCAATGTAGGAGGATACAAAATTACTGCCAAGAAATCTCTGGCATTTCTATACACCAACAGTGAACTTACAGAAAGAGAAACTAAAAAAGCAATCCCAATTACCATCACACAAAAAAAATTAAGATACCTAGGGATAATCTTAACTAAGGAGGTAAAAGACCAATATGTGGAAAACTAAAGGATACTGAAAAAAGAGATAAAGGAAAATGTAAAGAGATGGAAGAATATACCATGTTCATGGATTGGGAGAATCAACATCATTAAAATACTACCCAAAGCAATCTATAGATTCAATGCACTCCCCATTAAAATACCAACTGCATATTCCACAGACCTAGAAAGAACTATCCAAAAATTCATCTGGAATAAAAAAAGACCTCGAATAGCCACAGCAATCCTGAGGAAAAAAAAAAGTAGGTGGGATCTCAATACCAGATTTCAAGCTGTGTAACCAAGCAATGGTTCTCAAAACAGCCTGGTACTGGCACAAGAACAGACATATAGTCCAATGGAATAGAATACAGAATACAGATATCCTCCCAAACCACTGTGCTCAATTAATATTTGACAAAGAGGCATGAGCATGCAATGGAGTCAAGACAGTCTTTTCAATAAATGGTGTTGGGAAAATTGGACAGATACATGCAAAAAAACTGACATAGCCCGCCAACTTACACCATACACAAAAATTAACTCCAAATAAAAATAAGAATTAAACATAAGACAGGAAACCATAAAAATACTAGAGGAATCCACAGGCAGAGAAATCTGAGACATATGCCAGAGCAATTTCTTCACCAATACCGCTCCTAGTGCAATGGAAGCCATAGAGAAAATAAATGGGACTACATCAAAATAAAAAGCTTTTGCACAGCAAAATAAATCATCAACAAAACAACAAGAAAGCTCACTGTTTGGGAGAACATATTTGCAAGTGTTATCACTGATAAAGGTTTTTTTTTTAATAACTTTTAAAAAATATATATTTTATTGATTTTTTACAGAGAGGAAGGGAGAGAGATAGAAAGTCAGAAACATCGATGAGAGAGAGAGATCAATCAGCCGCCTCCTACACACCCCACTGTGGAGATGTGCCCGCAAGCAAGGTACATGCCCCGGAATTGAACCCGGGACCTTTCAGTCAGAAAGCCAATGCTCTATCCACTGAGCCAAACTGGTCTCTGCATCACTGATAAAGTTTTAATCTCCAACATCTACAGGGAACTCATACAACTTAATAGAAGGAAGATAAATGATCCAATAAAAATTGGGCAATGGACCTAAATGGAATCTTTTTGAAAGAAGACAGAAGAAAGGCCAATAGACATATGAAAATATGCTCAGTCACTAATTATCCAAGAGATGTAAATCCAAACGACAATGAAGTACCATCTCAAATCTGTCAGAATGGCAACCATCAAGAAATCAACAAACGATAAGTGCTGTTGAGGTTGTGGAGAAAAACGAACCCTCGGGCACTGCTGGTGGGAATGCAGACTGGTGCAGTCACTGTGGAGAACAGTATGGAGTTTCCTCAAAAAACTAAAATTGGAACTCCCATTTGACCCAGTAATCCCACTCCTAAGAATATATCCCCAGAAACTAGAAACACCAATCAGAAAGGATAAATGCACTCTTATATTCATAGCAGCATAATTTACCGTAGCTAAGATTTGGAAACAGCCTAAATGCCCATCAGCAGATGAGTGGATTAGACAACTATGGTACATCTACACAATGGAATACTATGCTGCTTTAAAAAAGAAGAAATTCTTACCATTTGCAGCAGCATGGATGGACCTGGAGAGCATTATGTTAAGTGAAATAAGCCAGGCAATGAAAGAAAAATACCACATGATCTCACTCATTTATGGAAAATAAAGAACATTATAACCTGATGAGTAAAAAGATAGATACAGAGGCAGTGAATCACCGAACAGACTGTCAAATTACAATGGGAAGCCTGGGGAGTGTTGGGGAGGGAGGAAAAAAGATCAACCAGAGGACTTGTATGCATGCATATAAGTTCAGCAATGGACAGAAGATACTGGGGAGTGGGATGAGGGCATGTGACAGGGTTAGGTTAGGCTGGGGGAAGGTCAATGGGGGAAAAAGGAGATATATGTACTAAGATATGTAATATTTTAAACAATAAAAATATATAATAAAAATAAAAATAAGAACATGAAAGCTGAGAGAAGATTAACTTGCCTCAAATTGCACAGCACCAAAATGGCAACATTGAACTTGAGTCAGTTCCAGCTGGTTCTAGGGTCTATGTCTCTTCTTTTCGGTCACACTGCCTCCTGTGGCACACCATGGCTTCCTTTATTATTATTATATTATTTTTTTTTAAATATATATTTTAAAATATATATTTAATGAATTCAGAGAGGAAGGGAGAGGGAAAGAGCAATAGAAACATCAATGATGAAAGAGAATATTTGATTGGCTGCCTCCTGCACTTCACCCAATGGGGATCAAACCCGCAACCCAGGCATGTGCCCTTGACCAGAATTGAACCTAGAACCCTTCAGTCCACATGTTGATGCTCTATCCTCTGAGCCAAACGAGCTAGGGTGACTGTTCCTTCCTTAGAGAGATAAATGGGTTTGTCCAAGGTCACACAACTAAGCAAAGGGCAGGGAAGGGACTAAAACCCAGGTTTTCTGACTCCAGGGCCAGTGTTTGGTCTACAAATCACATTGGCCTCTAACAATGAAGGCTAACAGCATGCTAAGTGCTGGACAGATTAATGGCCTGCCTCTTGCCTACAGGCTCCAACAATCTAAAGTCAATAGAGAACACTCCAGCCATGTAACAATCAGCCATGTGGCACAGAGGTCAGTAGACCTCTGCAAAAGCCAATTTGAAATGCTTGGAGGTGTCCAAGGGAGTTCAAACTGCACTTCCTGACTGAGTCCTCTGTCAGGAGCTATTTTTAGCATATGTTCCAGGAGGGGGAGGGGGCAGCCGATAATATCAGTTTTGGTCCATTCAAACAAAGGAACTTTAACTCTTGTGTTGAAATTATGTTGGAGAAAAAAATGTTATGATGTGGAGAGATGGTCTTGGAACTATATAAAGAAAAGTAGTTTTCAATTGCAATGGCATGATTGGTATTTTTATTAAAAGAAAAATCCCACAAATCGTGTATATATGTTTGAGAAAAGTCTAAGAGGAAATTGCCCAAATGTGCTCATTGCAGTGTGCGATTGCAGGCATTTTTGTTTTCTTCTTTGTAGTTGTTGTTTTCTAAAATTTCTATTAGAAGTTTATATTGCTCTTGTAATCAGGAAAAGATATTTAAATAGAAAAATAAATCAGCACATGCACTCGAGGAAGATGTAAGCATCCTTGTAGTGCACATTGCATGCCCACAGGGGAAAAGAAAATGAGCCCTACTTGTTACTGCTTCCTGCAGGAAGATGCTGAGGACCTTATATCAGGGAATGGTGAGGGCCCCAGGGAGATTTTCTTTCAGGTCTCAGAACTAGGAAGAGCTTCTCTTGTGTACTTTTATCTTATGGACACAGTGACTCACATAAGTCAATAATCTTCAAACATTTTTGGCTTGAGAATCCCCTGAGATTTTAAAAAGTTTTTATTTTGAAGTAATTTTACATTTATACCAAAGTTGAAAAAAATTAATACAGAGGGCACATATACCTTTCACCCATTTTTCCCTAATGTTAATGAACTTAAATAGAGTACAGTGATCAAAACAACAACAAAAAATAATACCAGTACAATAATACTAACTGTATGTCTTAGTCAATTCAGGCTGCTATAACAAAGTACCATAGACTGGGTGGCTTATTATCAACAGACATTTATTTCTCACAGTTCTAGTGTCTGGAAGTCTGAGAAATGGGTGCCAGAATGGTTGGGCTCTGATGAGAGCCCTCTTCTGGGTTGCAGAATGCTGGTTTCTTTTAAAAATATATTTTTTTATTGATTTCAGAGAGGACGGAAGAGGGAGAGAGAGAAACATCAATGATGAGAGAGAATCATTGATCGGCTGCCTCCAGGGCCAATGTTTGGTCTACAAATCACATTGGCCTCTAACAATGAAAGCTAAGAGCATGCTAAGTGCTGGACAGATTAATGGCCTGCCTCTTGTCAACAGGCTCCAACAATCTAGTCAATAGAGAACACTCCAGCCATGTAACAATCATCCATGTGGCACAACTGAGCAAAGGGCAGGGAAGAGACTCAAACCCAGGTTTTCTGACTCCAGGGTCAGTCGCTTCTACCAGAGTGACTCAGTGACTCAGTACTTGAGCGTCAACCTACGAACCAGGAGGTCACAATTCAAGTCTTCTGACAAGGACTTGAACTGTCACCTGGGCCTCATATATATATATAGACACATTTTTTATTGTCAGAGCATGTGCTCCGACCAGGACTTGAACTATGACCTCCTGGTTCATAGGTCAACGCTCAAGCACTGAGTCACTCTGGGAGGGCCAGAATGCTGTTTTCTTGTTGGATCCTCATGTGGTAGAAAGGAGAGAGAGCTCTCTGGCTCTACCCTCTGACCTAATTACCTATTAAAGACTTCAACTCCCAGTAACATCACATTGAGGATTAGGATTGGGTTCATAAACCTTCAATCCATACCACTAAATAAAAGAGTTTATTGATATTTCCCCAAACTTTTCACTGATATTTTATTTTTGTTACAGAATCCAATTTAGGATCTCTCACAGCATTGAATTGTCATGTTTCCTTAATCTCCTCCAATCTGTAACAGTTCTTCAATCTTTCTGATTTTTTTTTCATGGCCTTGATGTTCTTAAAGATACTGGCTTTTTTATAGAAGACCCTTCAATAGGGCTGTCTAATGTTTTTCCCTGATTAGATTGAGCTTAAACACATTTTTATAATACCACATAAATGTTATTGTGCCATTCTCAGTGTTTCCTGACCTTCTAATAACTAAGTGTCCCCTTGCACATTTTTACCATAGTTTTAAAGTCATAAGTTTAAATAGTTGCAAACATGTTTTTTTCCATTCTACTGTAAACATCAATTACAACATTTACAACAAAAACTGTTACTTCACTCCTTTAAGTGTGTTAAATGGAATCTAAATACCAAAGTGATTTTTACCCACCATCATTTTGTTTTAAAACATAAACAAGGTCTTTTTAAACATTTAACATTTTACTCCTTGAATCTGTGTATCAAGTTCACTTTCCCCAGAGACTTTTATCTTAAGGTAATGTAATTTTTTAAAATAATATTTTATTGATTTGTACAAAGCAAGGGAGAAGAGAGAAACATCAATGTAAGAGAGTAACTTCTATCGGCTGTCTATTGCATGCTCCCTATCAGGGATTGAGCCTACAACCTGGGCACGTGCCCTGACTGAGAATCAAACCAGCAACCTTTCAGCACAAGGGACGATATCCAACCAACTGATCCATACCATCCAGGATGGTAATACATTTTTAAATGTGAAAGTCTTACAATGCCTCCCCTATCAGACTTCTCTGTAGCAAAAATACACTTATAAATTAAAATTATCTTTATTTCCTGTGTCCATAAAACAAAATTATTAGAATTTATTACAATTACTATACACAAATGCCAAAACAAGTATATTAAAAGTTTTTTTGAAAATAATTATTATTTACAAAAACTAAATTTTTATTTTAATGCATATCTTAATAAAATGGATGGGACATTTTTCAGGTGTCTGTGGGTAAATATTACTTAGAAGAGACCCTGTTCACAAAATACTTCCACTCTTAGGGAGAGGGGTTCCTCAGCCTGGCCTGTGCCCTCTCACAGTCCAGATCAATAGTCCCAAAGAGGTAGATTCTGCCCATCCAGCTGGGGCTTCGCTATGGATCACCCCCCTGCAGAGGGCCTGCTGATCAGTGGCCTGGGCCTCCCTCCTTGGGGTGATAATGGAGCACCCCGAATTGATTGATAGCCCTAGTAAGAGACAGTATTCAACATCAATTCGCTTTCTAATTTTCAATCTTTAAATACATAAGGACTGAGAAATATTGTTAATATAAATAAGAAGACAAGGGTTGAAACATTTTATTATAACAGTCACATAATTCTATGAGTTACTTCTGAGTTATAAACCAAAAACCTGAATGATTCTCCAACAAAAACAACTTTTTCCATTTTTACTGCAATATAATTCACATACCATAAAAATGCACCTTTAAAGTATAAAATTCAGTGGTTTTGGTATATTCATAAAGTGGTACAATCATCACCACTTATCCAATTCCAGAATATTTTCATCATACCAAAGAGAATCTTTTTACACATTAGCAGCCACTTCTCATTTTCCTTTCCCCATAGCCCCTGGCAACCACTAATCTCTTTCCTGTCTCTCTATGGCTTTCCCTATTCTGGGATTTCATATAAATGGAATTACATAACATATGATCTTGTTTTGTTTAGCTTATTTCACTTTTCTTAATGTTTTCAAGGTTCATTCTTTTTATGACTGAATAATATTCCATTGTATGGATATACCACATTTTCTTTATCCATTCTTTATGTGATGGACACTTAAAATGTTTCTACATTTTGCCTATTGTAAATAATGTTGTTATAAACATTTGTATTCAAGTTTTGGAGAGGACATATGTTTTGATTTCTCTTGGATACATATAGTATATGTAGGAATGGAATTATTAGACCATATGATAACTTTGTGTTTAACCTTTAAAGTGAGTATCAGACCATTTTCCAAAGTGGCTGCACCATTTGACATTCCCACCAGCAGTGTATGAGAATTCCAATTTCTCCATATCCTTGTTAGCACTTATTTTCTGCCTTTTTTATTATATCCATCCTAGGAGGTGTGAGGTGCTATATCTATCTGATTTTTCATTGCATTTCCTTGATGGTGAGTGATGTTGAGCATCTTTTTATGTACTTAAGAGAGGTCTGATGTACAAAATTCATGCAAAGGCCTCGGCCCCAGTCCCTATCTGTTGTCGCCATGGCCCGAGGCCTCTACCACCTCTGCCTTGGCACCCAACCGTGAGCTTTGTCCAGAAGGAAGGACCTCCAGTCTAATTAGCATATTATGTTTTTGTTATTATAGATTAGAGGCCAAGTGCAGAAAATTCATGCACTAGGGGGTGTGTCCCTCAGTCAAGCCTGCACCCACTCCAATCTGGGACATCCCTCTCACAATTCAGGACTGCTGGCTCCCAACTGGTTGCCTGCCTGTCTTCCTGATTGCCACTGACTGCTTCTGCCTGACAGCCTGATCACCCCCTAAACACTCCCGTGCCAGCCTAATTGATGCCTAACTGCTCCCCTGCCACCCTGATTGCTTCTAACTTTCCTCCCCTGCTGGCCAGGTCACCCCTAACTGCCCTCCCCAACAGGCCTGGTCACCCCTAACTGCCCTAACCTGCAGGCCTGGTCCCACCAACTTCCCTTCCCTGGGGGATGGTTGCCTCCAACTTCCCTCCTCTGCTGGCTTGGTCACCCCTAACTGCCCTCCCTGCTGGCCATCTTGTGGCAGCCATCTTGTATCTAGATCCTTCTTTTTTATAGTTGTGCAGTAATCTTTGATCACATGGGGGCAGCCATCTGGTGTGTTGGAGTGATGGTCAATTTGCATATTACTCTTTTATTATATAGGATTGCTCATTGTATATATTCTTTAGAAAAATGTCTATCCAGGAGAATCCATGATGGTGGCATAGATGAGCACCTAAACTGCTGTCTTGCACAACAGTTTCAAAACTACAATTAAAAGACAGAACGGACATCATATAGAACCACAAAAAAGCTGGCTGAGTAGAAATTCTACAACTAGAAGGAAAGAGAGGGGCTCACGGAGACCCAGAGGAGCTGCAAGAAAGCTGAGGTACAGAGACACGCACATGGAGAGAGTGGGTGCCGGATTGCCCAGCTGGCTTCCTCTGGCAGGAGGGATATGGGAGACTTTTAACTGCACTGAACTCCTTATCCTACTGCACTGAATCTCAGGTCGAGCCGAAACTCATACAGGGGTAGTTTGGACTGTGAAAAGGGAGAAGTGCATGGAAATTTAGGGGAGCCGTGAAAGGGCAGAAGTCTGTGGGTGCACACACCGCTGTGTGCAGAGGACAGACTGCTGATTCTGCCACTGGCTTTTGGGTAGGATACAGAGCCTACAGACTGTGCCACTTCTAACTCCACTAAACCCCAGTTTCAGGCGAGGCTCTGGGAAGCCAAACTCATACAGCCCAGAAGCACAGGGGAGCCACAAAGGCAACAGTCTAGAGGCACTAAACTTGCGCACAGGGATCGCTCAAGCTATTACCCAGAGACACATGAGACCCAGGGGCCACATAGGGCGGAGCCAAATGAAAGGCAAGGTGGTCGTTAACCTGAGACTCCACCCCTCCAAAGCTCAACAAGATAGGCTTTTGCAGTTTTGCAAGTCTTGTATCATAAGGCTGAATCTAACACAGAAGTTCTCTCAGCATACTGAAAATGTGGAGACAAAGGAAGAGATCACAAACAAAAGAAATGGAGGAAAACAAACAACTGGATATAAAGTTCAAAACCATGGTTATAAGGTTTTTCAAGAATTTCTTAGAAAAGATGGGTAAATTTAGTGAGACACAAGAAATGCTGAAAAAGGACCATCTAGAAATTAAACATGCACTGACTGAAATAAAAAAATATTATACAGAGACCTAACAGCAGACTAGAGGAAGGCAAGATTCAAGTAAAAAAATTGAAATATACATAATCAGAAAACACTAAACTGGAAAAGCAAGAAGAAAAAGGAATCCAAAAATGTGAAGATAATGTAAGGAGCCTCTGGGACAACTTCAAGCATAGCAACATCAGAATTGTGGAGGTGCCAGAAGAAGAGAGAGAGCAAGATACTGAAAACCTATTTGAAGAAATAATGACTGAAAACTTCCCACATCTGGTGAAAGGATTAGACTTACAAGTCCAGTAATCACATAGAACCCCAAATAAAAGGAATCCAAAGAGAACCACACCAAGACACATCATAATTAAAATACAGTGGTACCTCGAAATACGAGTGCCCTAACACACGAGATTTTTGACATACGAGCTGTTGAGCAAGCGATTTTTGCTTTGAAATACGAGCAACATTTGAGATAGGAGTAATCGCGAGGATCGGATGACTGCACATGACCCACCAGTTTACCGCAACTCTAGCGTCTCATAGTTTCCCACGCCTCAAGGTTACGGAACGAATTAAACTTGTATCTCGAGGTACCACTGTACCAAGAGCAAAAGACAAAGAGAGAATATTGAAAGAAGCAGAGAAAAAGTTAATTCTCTACAAGAGAGAACCCATAGGATTGTCAGCTGATTTCTCAACAGCAACTATGCAGGCCAGACAGGAGTGGCAAGAAATATTAAATGTGATGAATAGCAAGAACCTACAACCAAGAATACTCTATCCAGAAAAGCTATCATTCAGAATTGAAGGGCAGATAAAGAGCTTCACAGATAAGAAAAA
>PVJN01005863.1:0-78550 GCA_004026805.1 Lasiurus borealis
CACACACACACACACACAGAACTTTTAAATATAATTGCCTAGACTTAAATTGTCATCAGAGGCCAAGTTAGTTAAATTCTCTAACCCTTGATTTCAATATATATAAAATGATAATGATAGCAATAGACTAACAACTTTGTTATGAGGATAGCAGGAAATTATGTCTTTAATAAGCTTAGCTCAGGGTTTAGTTCTTGAACATTTTAACTATTACTATTATAGTTCTAAAATTTTTGCTAAGTTTACAGTATTTTATAGAATTACAGTATTGCAAGCCATTTGAGAATTCATTAAACCATACTCTTGATTTATATTGAAGAAAACTCAAAGTTTAGATTTATATTTATTCAGTTTATTGGTTATGTTTTTTAGCAAACTGTTTTTTTAAACATTCATTTTATGTTTACGTCCACCATCCAAAGCTGAACCATCAAATATTTTAAGTTTGTTTTAGCCTGGAAAAAATGCTTTACTATATTGGAATCAATATCATAAATTTGAATTTGAGGTTCTTAGTTGAGCATTTTAAGATAGGGTCCTTTATATGTTTATTCCCTCCAGAATAAAAACATTTTAGCAAAGCCTGGGGATCTGCTTTGGTAGGACCTCATAGCATACAAGACGTTGATGCCTGAAAGAGCTCTGACTGATTCAACCTTCACCAGTGGTAGCAGATTCCAGCAAACGTTAACATTCTCACAATGCCATCACAACCAAGGTATACTATAACTGTAGGTGCCACTAAGGAAAAAGGGGAAATACTGTCATTGAACCAACATACAGTGATTTTAATATAGTGCTTGATTTCAAGAATTGTTAAAGCACCCAGTCTGTGTTTTAGAATCAATTAAACAAGGGGTTATAATTCTTATGTAGAGACAAGAGAATGGAAGAAAGACACATGATAGACATGGGGTTTGAAGCCAAGCAGCCAGATTTGAGAGTCCACACTCCTACCCAGGAAAGAAATAAGAAACAAAACAAGTTGATCTTGCCGAGACCATTTTGGCTCAGTGGATAGAGCATCGGCTTGTGGACTGAAAGGTCCCGGGTTCGATTCCAATCGGGGGCATGCACTTTTCTTGTGGGCACATCTCCACTGTGGGGCGTGCAAGAGGCAGCTGATCGATGTCTCTCTCATATCGATGTTTCTGACTTTCTATCTCTCTCCCTTCCTCTCTGTAAAAAATCAATAAAATATATATAAAAAAAAAGTTGATCTTAGTGAAGGTTGAGAATGATAGTCTAGACAACTTTACAGCTCTTCTAAAGGTAGATTATCATTAAAGTTGCCAAACGGACATCATTTCTCTCTCTCTCTCTCTCTCTCTCTCTCTGTGTGTGTGTGTGTGTGTGTTTTCTTACTACCTACTCACTGATGCAAATGATCATAATGACTTTCAATTTGTGGAGAATTGTGACCTATTTCAGGGATAAGTGTTATGCCTTTATATAGACACTAGCCGTGCAACCACCATTACAAGCATTAGCCTCTCTTTGCAGTGTGTTGGAGAAGCCTTCCAACATGAGCGCCCGAGACCTCTCTTACTCTGGGGAAATCGAGGCGGGTTGTTGTTCACATCCGTCAGAGTGATGTGCACGGTGGTGGTTCCAGAGAGACCTCCCATCTGGCCGCCCATGTCTTTGGCTTGTATAACCACTTGGTACTTCTCTCTGTTTTCTCTGCTCATGTCCGGTAATGCGGTTTTGATTACACCTTTTGGAAAAGGAAATAAATATTTCATCATGTAATCGCTGATTTTAAAAATGGAGATATCCAAGGTCCATTTTACAGAAGTTAATCGTAACCAACAGAGGAAATGTCAGTGTGCCTAAATACACTTTTCAATCTATAACTACTTTAACATTATCGACAGAACAAAAAGAATTCTTCCATTGGCTACTGCTTAGGGAATGAGTTTTTCCAAATCAATTTATCTTTTTGATGAATAAGAAAATTTAACTCCAAAAATCATCATTACGAATAAGCTCAGTTTTGACGGTTTGGGCAGAACACATGAAGTGCTGACATTTTGTATTTAGAGCCATAAATTTAAACTCAATAAATAGCACAGAGTTGATTCAAATAATCTATTTAAATTATAGGATACTGCCCGAACTGGTTTGGCTGAGTGAATAGAGCATCAGCCTGCTGACCGGGTTTGATTCCGGTCAAGGGCATGTACCTTGGTTGTGGGCACATCTCCAGTAGGGGATGTGCAGGAGACAGCTGAATAATATTTCTCTCTCATCAATGTTCCTAACTCTCTCTCCCTCTCCCTTACACTCTGTAAAGAAGCAACAAGATGTATTTTAAAATAAATAAATAAATTACAGGATACTAAATAGCTTTCAAAATACCAAAAATATATACGAATTAACTGCATCCAGATGCATTATATAATGAGAAAGGGACCAAGTATTAAATGTTGTTACCTGATTCTGGGTCCACTGAGAAATATGGCTGTCCTTGCAATATGCTGTAGACCACTTTGGCACTATTTCCATAGTTGGCATCATCCGCATCAGTTGCGGTCACTTGTATTACAGACGTACCTACACAAATGCCCACCCAGACACAGACAATTAAATACGTCTCAATTAGAAGCTATTCTTCTGGAAAATGACTGCTGGTAATGTGGTGCGTTAGACCATGCTTAGTTGGAAGAAATTTGCTTAAATGGTGCTACCTCCAAAAAAAACTTTACTTTTCTCTTTCACTCCTTTTTTATATTTGTAACTTTAAAAAATATCTTTATTGGTGAAGATGCTAATATGTATCAGATTCCAAGAGTTAATTTGAAATATTGGATTTTCACTAAAAAGGGGGATGTGCACATGTCTCTGAGAATTAAAGTGAATTATGGCCCGATTTTGAGAGAAATGTGGACAGAGGGAAAAAGCAAGGAGTTGGTGAGAGAGAAAAAGAAGAGACAAGTATATTAAGACAAAAATAAACAGCAAGTGAATAGTATATAGAGTATCAGAGAAAAATAATGAAAAGAAATTTAGTTTTTATTAGATGTTATTTACCCCTAAAGTTAATAATAGTAATCTTTTAACTCTTTAAATAAAAATTACTAATATAATAAAATTAATATCAGAATTAAATAATTGTGTAATACTTCAATTATAGAGGCATCTTTATTATTTGATTATGTGTGGGATTTAACTGCCAGTTTATGAGTTACTCAGAGTCTGGCAGACTTCATAAGTCTCACCCTTTAGTTTCCCTCTGTAAATGGGTATTTGTATAGGAAAAAGCAGAGAAAAATCACATTTTCAAAATTATCATGAATTTATATTTATTTTTTTTAATCAGCAAAAAATTCTAGAAGATTTTATTGTAAAATAGAGTCTCCCCCTCCCATTACTCTTATTTGTTTCTAAATTTATCGATGGGGAAGATTTGAATTAAATAAGAAGATAAGTGATGCTTTTGAGGAGTTACCAAGAATATAAAATTAGAAGTTTTTCAAACGAGGCTTTGTCTAAGCATAACTCTTTTACAGTACAGAAAAATAGTCAAGCATTATATATCTCCAGCTAGTACTGTATTTATCAATCTTAAAAAAAAAACAAAACAGTACAGTAAAAAAACATCTCTGTGTGTTTTGGAACAAGTCTGTTTAACTCTTTGGGGCACATCCTTATGAATTAAAATATTTGATTATACCATGTATTGTATCTTCTACATGTAAATATGTATATATTTAAAGTTAGGTATACATGCAATGTCTATGGGTGGGCAACGGAGAAAGTAATTAGTACAGTGATATCAATATTAACAATAAAGAATAGTTACTGCCTCTATAAATGGGACCAAGATTTTTACCTATAGTTCTTATTTTTATTTGTTAATACCAAAAGCTGCAACAAGAGCCACACTATTGCCTGCTCTGTTTTTCAGATTGTTTTTGAGCTGTTGTTTTTTTGTTTGTTCGATTTTTTGTAATTTTAGAGATGGAGGAAATGCAACTGGCAATGGTCCAAATTCTGATTTTTTTCTGATTAATTTGAAAAAATCTTTATTGCTGAAAATATTACATATACCCCCTCCCCATTGACCTCTTCTAGCCCCCTCTCAATACCATCCCAGGCCCTCACCACCCTATTGGTCTGTGTCCATGGGTTATGTATATTCTCCTATGTAATAAAGCGGTAATATGCAAATTGACCATCACTCCAACACACAAGATGGCTGCCCCAAGTGTTCAAAGATGGTCACCCCCATGTGGACACAAGAGGGCCATCACAAGATGGCTTGCAGGGGATAGCAGTTGTAGGTAATCAGGCCAGCAGGAGAGGGTAGTTGAGAGGGACCAGGACTGTAAGGGAGGGGAGTGGGGGTGATTAGGCCTGCAGTGGAGGGCAGTTAGGGGTGACCAAGCCAACAGGGCAGGGAAATTAGGGGTAATTAAGTCAGCAGGGGAACAGTTAGGCATCAATCAGGCTGGTAGACAAGTGGTTAGGGGTGATCAGGCTGGCAGGCAGAAGCGGTTAGGGACAATCAGGCAGCAGGCAGGTGAGTGCTTGGGAGCTAGCAGTTCTGGATTGTGAGAGGGATGTCTGACAGCCCATTTAGGCCAGATCCTTGTAGGGATCCCAGATTGGAGAGGGTACAGGCATGGCTGAGGGATACCCCCATACACAAATTTCATGCACTGGGCCTCTATATGCATGTAAGTTCTTTGGATGATCTCTTCCTATCCTCTCTCCCACTTTCCCGCCAGCTATTACTGTATTTATCAACCTTAAAAAACACAGTACAGTAAAAATCCATCTCTGTGTGTTTCTCTGATTTTTAGTATCTGCAATAATAAAAAAGTGTACTGCCTATATTCTATCTTATGTAAATGAAATATAGATTGCCTTATGGGAAGGGAATTTTAGACAATTTAAGATGTAAGCCTTCTTTCATTTATAAACTTATATATTCTATATTTTATTATGGCTATTGAACAAGAGAAGAGCTTTTTTAAAAAAGGGGAAAACCTGTATAGAAATGCTTACTCCAATCCTATAATAAATTTTAATAGGATCTAGAGTGTATTTGTATTTCATATGAGAAAGAAAATATTTGAATTAGGTTTGCAGGGGTTGGCAAAAGTAAGTTTACAGTTGTGAGTACTTGAAACAGAATATATTCTTGTATTTTTACCTGTTAATTATTCTAGGTATTATTTAGTTGTATTATAACTATAAACCTACTTTTGGCTACTCATGTACAGATGATGATCTTCCATTGAATATGCAAAATAACATAAGATAAAGCACATGCTATTCAGTTCAAATATCAGATTAGCCAAAAGACATATATATCTTGCCCATAGACACAGACAACAGTGTGGTGAAGGCCAGGGGAGAGGAGGTGATGGTTGGGTGAAGGTATTATAGTGTCAACAATTAAAAACATGGTCTCTAATAAATATTGTGTTTTTTTTAATAAAATAATGTTTTGAAAATCTGTATATATTTTAAATCAATTATAATAAAAATTTATCATATTCAAATATTTCTGACATCTCAATTTTACTTTTTACTCCAATGTTTTATATCATGTTTTTGGAGAAGGAAAAATGGAAGTCTGTGTACTATTAAGTGTCAAAATATCTGGAAAATAATATATATATACAAGAAAAACAGTTACTTTTTTAAAAAAATAAAAAGATATTGCAGGGCCAGCATGGCACAGTGGTTGAGCATTGGCCTATGAACCAGGAGGTCTACAGTTTAGTCTGGGTATATGCCTGGGTTGCAGGATCAATCCCCCATAGAGTTTTCAGGAATCAGCCAATCAATAATTCTCTCTCATCATTGATGTTTCTATCTCTCCCTCCCTCACTCTCCCTCTTTGAAATCAATAAAAAATATATTTAAAAAAAATAAAGGGTGATAAATCAAACTACTTTAGAATGCTCATGAGCAGGAAGTTGAGATGTGGAGTATAAATTTTAGCTGTATCTTTTATTTTCCAGTTAAAAAAATCTTTATTGTTACATGTCCCCTTCTTTACCCCATTGACCTCTTTTAGTCTGCCCCCACCCCTCCACACCAGGCCTTCACTGCCCTATTGGAGGTGCAGGAGTGGGAGAAGATCAAACAAAGAACTTGTATGCATAGTTTTTAGATATATCTTCATCTCAAAGGTAAGCCCACAAAGAGATCATGATGTAGGTTTACACTGGTCCACTGGTTGACCCCTATGGACCAGTCCGGTACTTTTCATGGAACTGTGCCAGGATAATAGATATTTAAAAGTATTACAGAGAACACAACTGCTTACATTTCATTCTAGGCTTTATGATTGCTTAGGAGTCCTGTCCAATTTGAGACGTCTCTTTCATTTTACTGAAATGAATGCTTGAAAAGGCAGAAGAACTGCAGTTTTCTCACACAGATGAGATTGCCTTTGATGTTACAGGAAATTATAACTTTTATACAAACTCTTAGTTCTTCTGGCTACATGGCACAAAACATTTAATACCAATCACTCAGTAAAGGGGAATATCAATTTATTTTTCCTCATAAAGAATTTATTTCAGACTGAAACATGTATTAATTATAATAGTGTCAAACTTATATACTTAAAGCCGATTTTAAAATAGTATTCAACTGAATAGCATTAATTTGTGAAAATCAGTTGCATAGTTCTGATATTATGGAAGCTTACTTCACTGAATTATGCGTGTGTGGTATTTTTTTAGAAATATATGATTTAAGAGTCAGCTCTTATCTCATTAGCAAATCTAAACCTTTCACATAAATAGAGCTAAATGTAGTCAGACATGCAAATAAAAATTATTGCATAACTGATGGTATTTAAAACTATGGGCAGCCTTAAAAATGAAGCAGATATGTCCAGTTTGCACAATAGTAACTAAATAACATAAAAAGGCCTGAAATGTTGTTGTTATGCTACCAGGCATATTTGATCTTAATTCAGTTGTTTAATCTTTCTGAATCCTGAGTTCCTAATTAATAGAATGGGGATTTAAAGTTCTATTTCCCATACCTACAACATTAAGTTGTTTCAGTGATCAAATGAGATGATCAAAAGAAATTTGTCAAATGCAAGAGCATTAGTTGTTATGCAAAATAATTTGAACAAAACTGCCCGAACTGCTAATACGCTTTGTATTCCTTTCATTTCAGACAAAAATACTCAACCTGACTGTCATTTGAATGGCAGTTAAGTAGAAGAGAAAATATTGCAATAAAATAATTATTCTCAATAGCGATCATTTTAGATATCAGTTACAACATAGCAGGAAACATTAAGATATAAACTGTTGAAAATATTTAGAAGTGAGATAGCTGACATTAAATAGTAATTTTCAGTTATAGTTCTTATCTTTTATTAAGTGTATTTTTATTGATTTCAGAGAGGAAGGGAGGGGGAGAGGGAGTTAGAAACATCAATGATGAGAATGAATCATTGATCGGCTGCTTCCTGCACACTTCCTACTGGGGATCGAGCCCAAAGTTGGGTCATGTGTCTTTGTCCAGAATTGATCCCTGGAAAACCCAGGACCCTTAAATCCACAGACCAGTGCTCTATCCACTGAGCCAAACCAGCTATGGCTATAGTTCTTATCTTGAAAGAGGTCACATACCATAACTGAAGGTTCATAATAATTATCTTAGCAAACAAAACAAACAAGTTAGTTTACGTGGATTAGCATATACCTACCTACTCCAGACATTTCAGGAACACTGGCAGTGTATAAGTCTTTTGTGAATTTTGGTTCATTGTCATTGATATCATGGATTTTAATGATAAATTCAGATTCAGGTTCCACCTGCCGTCCAGTCTTTCTGTCTATAGCCTTGGCACGAAGAATGTACAGGGATTTTTCTTCTCTGTCTAATTTCTTTGCAGCATGAATATCTCCTGTATTTTCATCTATAACGAATATATTGCCAGCCCCATCTCCTGTTAATATGTATTTTAAATTTCCATCTCCTTTATCTTGGTCAGTGTGAAGCTTCAGAGAAGTAGAAAAAAAAAAGAGTTCTATAAATATATGCATTGTTATTACAGAAAAAATAATGTTGGTGCAAATCAATTTATCTCCATATGACAGCACTGGACCAATGATTGCAATGGTTATCTTAATTTTCACTGTGGGAAAACTAAGTATATTATTTTTATCAGTCTCAAAAATTTTAAACAATTGTATTTCTACACCATAATGGACCAAATTTAAAATATAACAAAAGTGAATATATCTTTTTCAAAACAGTGTTTCTAAAATATTTTAATAGAATGCTACCACTATTTAAACCTCTATAACATTAACAAAAATAAGGTTATTAACTTAGATTTTAAGTGTAAAATATTAAAATATTCTTGATTACATTTTAAAATTACTAAGCTCAAAATAAGGGATATAAGGAATTTCTCAACTTCTTATGGAGATAAGCTCAGGGAAAAAAAAAATATTGGATTTTGAAGTTATTTTATCTCCTTTCAGGTTCTGTCATCAGAGAGACCAATCAGGGAGAGAATTTTAATCTCCTATATTATTGTCTATGAGACTTTGGGAGGGTATCTTTCAAACACAGTGTTTTTATCTACTTTTTCAAATTGACATTATATATATATATATTAAATATCAAGTAAAATAAAGCATGCATGACTTTTCCACTGGCCATTAATAACTTAATGAAAATGTGAAGTTTTTTTTTTCCATAAATTATCTTCCTTCTTCTGATCCATACCTATCTTAGAAATGAACTTCTTAGTGTATAAGCCTGTGTGTTGGATGTTTGAAAGAGATAAAATGTGTTTGCATTGGAAAATAATCTTAATGTATTTGCAAACCTAACTATTCTGAAACTTGTGTCTTAACTAGCCAATGTCTGCTATATAATGTCTTTGAACCTGATGAGGTGTTTGGTCAAGGCAAAGATTTGGTAGTGGAAGAAAGTAGTTAGAAATTCCAGCTATTATTTCATGACAGTTATAGGAAATGAGGACTGTAAATTGTCATAAATGTGTCCTCTTTCTTTGTTAGGAATATATTTGTATGTCTGCATAAGTTAAGCAATTATCATTTTTTTCTCTCCTATTCTTTTATCATGCAATGTAAGGTGAATTGACTTTATATTGTAGTATTTAAGAATTGTTCATACTACATAATTGTATTGAAGTTATCAGATATCAGGGGAAGAGTACACATGACTTTACCTCTTTTGGGGGAGGGATCAATGTGATTTCAGTATGCAAGATAGCTGTATCATGTTAGGCAAAATTACACACCTTGTTATTGTCTTTATTTGGAGATTGTGGTTATGAGAAGCAAGAATGGGTATGAAATTGATAAGGACTTGTGACGGTTAATTTTGTGTTAATTTGCATCATGTGATCCTCATACACTCAGTTAAACATTATTCTGGATGGGTCTGTGAGGATGAGATTAATATTTTCATTGTTGAACCACATAAAGCAGATTGTTCTCCCCAGTGTGGGCATGAATCATTCAATCCGTTGAAGGCTTGAATACAATCAGAGGCTGAGTTAAGAGAGATGTTCTCTCTGTCTGGGTGTGCTTGTTCTGGGCCATCTTCTCTTGACCTTAGACTCAACCTCAGATTGGAACTTGAACCTTCTGCTCTTCTGCTCCTCAAGCCTTCAGACTCAGCATGAAACTATATTTTGGCTCTTTTATGTCTCCAGCCCACCAACTGCAGACCTTGGGACTTACCATATTCCATAATCACATAAACCAATTACTTACAAGAAATATCCTATCCAATAAAAGAGTAATATGCAAATTGACCATACCTGCACCACACCCAACAGTCACACCCACTAGTCAATGAGAATGAGTATGCAAATTAACACCACCAAGATGGCCAAGGCCACAGAGAGAGTAGGAGGGAGGCTTGGGTTGCCCCTGACAATAGAGGAAGCCAAGCTTTCCACAAACACTGGCCACTCAAGCCTCCGTTTAAAGCAACAAAGTTTCAATGGCTGTGGGAGCAGAAGGCTTGGCTCCACTCCAGGCCTCAAAGTTTCAATTGTAGAAGATAAATAAATCCCAGATATCAGGGCCTGTGCTTGGGTCACTGGAGGGCATGGCTGGCCTGAAAACCACCACAGACCCCTCACCCAGGACACTCTTCAGGGCAAACCAGCTGGCCCCCACCCATGCAGCAGGCCTCTATCCTATCTAATAAAAGAGCAATATGAAGATTGATCAACACTCCAACACACAATATGGCTGCCCACAGGTGGTCAAAAGATCCTGCCCCCATGTGGACAAAAGATGGCCACCACAAGAGGGAAAGCAGGAGATGACAGTTGGCAGGGACCAGGCCTGCAAGGGAGGGCAATTGATAGTGATCAAGCCTGCAGGGGAGGGCAGTTACAGGAGACCAGCCTGGCAGAGGAGGGTAGTTGGGGATGAGCAGGCCTACAGGGAAGGACAGTTGGGGGGGACCAGGCCCACAGGGGAGGGCAATTAGGGGCCAACTAGGGGAGCATTTAGGCCTCAATCAGGCTGGCAGGGGAGTGGTTAGGGGGTGATTAGACTGCCAGGCAGAAGTGGTTAGGGGCAATCAGGAAGGCAGGCAGGTGGGCAGTTGGGACATTACTTAAGGAGTCTCAGATTGGAGAGGGAGGAGGCTGGGCCGAAGGACACACCTCCTCCCCATGCATGAATTTTATGTACTGGGCCTCTAGTGTGTGTGTGTGTGTGTGTGTGTGTGTGTGTGTGTGTGTATGATATATCTGCTTTTATGATTCTTGGGAGAACCCAGACTAATACAACATTTGAATGTAAAATCAAAGCAAATTCATTCTTAATCATTTTTTCTTTAAAAGTTAAGTGTAGTTTTATTTGTTTATTTATTTATATTATTCACTTGTTTTAAATTTTGTTTCAAGGGTTTTTAGTTGCAAAAATATTCCATAAGGTCCAACTGTTACTATCAGCAATACTCATGTATCTGTTAAAATATTTATTTATATAAAAGCCTAAGAGACTATTACAACCAGACAACCAGATGACCAGCCGGTAGCTATGACGTGCACTGACCACCAGGGGGCAGACATTCAATGCAAGTGCTTCCCCCATAGCCAACCTCCTGCAGTCCCTCTCCCTGGCCAGCCAGGTGATCAGTGCACTCCCTTAGCCAACCTCTCGCAGCTGGCCAACCTCCATGGTCCCTCCTCCTGCCTGGCTGGCTGGCCCGCCCAGATTAGCCTGATTGGGAGTGGGTGAGACAGCCCTGATAATCCCCAATTACTGGCCAGGGCGAGGGACCCCACCCATGCACAAATTTGTACACTGGGACTTTAGTATTTGAAATATGCTAACATCTTATTCAATATTTAATGAGAAAATATGAAAGATCTATTGCTGATAGTTGCTAAAAATAACTATTAATACTTACTATAATATTCTTGATATTTTAATAAAGTTCAAATATACCAATATATTTTTAAGAATAGCATGTAGAGCATCAGTCTTCAAAGAAGATTTTCTTTGGAATAAATTATATATTTTAAAAAATACATATATTTTATTGATTTTTTTTACAGAGAGGAAGGGAGAGGGTTAGAGAGTTAGAAACACTGATGAGAGAGAGATATCGATCAGCCGCCTCTTGCACGCCCCCTACTGGGAATGTGCCCACAACCATGGTACATGCCCTTGACTGGAATCGAACTTGGGACCTTTCAGTCCGCAGGCCGACACTCTATCCACTGAGCAAAACCGCTTTTGGCTACATATTTTTTCACTGTTATTATTATACAGAAAGAACCAAGGAAACATCTTTTATGAATGTATCACAGAACTTACACACAGAGAAATATTCTATTCAACAGGCAAAGGAAACATTTGGTATTAAAAATGGGTGACTAAAAGGCTCTATAGGCTGGCTTAATCATTTAAATGAACATGTTCTAAGTTTGAAATTCAGAGGAGAAAAAGTGAGACATCACTGAATTGTTTTTAGAATATAGAGCTGGGTATAGAGGAGTGGAGGCATGCAATTATGAAACACCCTATTTTCCTATGTGTTTAACATTTTCCCCATTATTCCTTATCCAGCAATTCTAGACCCATTAAAATTTTTTTTATATATGTAGTGAGTGCTTAAGGCCTAATTTTTATGTAATTAAATTTACCAGCACATTATTTCTAAAGGCATTTTGAGCTGAGTCATAACATCTATCTTCATTGGCCTACTACAGCTAACTATAAATGCAATTCCATTACCAAGCAACAGGCTTGTCCTAGATCCTTTACCTGTCAAATATCTAATCTGTGAGTAAGGCTCCTTTTATTACCATCTCCATAGGTAGATAATATGCCTCCTAAGCTAATAGCCAACCTTGGGTGGAAAAAAACTAGTACATAGAAATGAGAGATGTGACAAATGAAAAGGTTAGTATACCAGGGAGGGATACAGCTGTGCAATTTCCAAGTGAGTGCCTCGACGACTCTTAGTGATCCCTCTGAGATCTAATGATGACCCATGGCAAGCGGAGGGAGAAGCTCAGGACTTGTTACCCACACAGAAGCACTGAACCTCTGCTCATTTTGCCATTGCAACAACAGATGCACCGGCTTTATAAATACCGGCTCCACTGTTGCACATATTCTGTGGGTATGTTCAGAGCTCGATGGGTTCTGAATAGGAATAAAATAACATTCCTAGAATGTTGTCGGCATGAAGAAAAAGTCCTAAAATATACACAGGAACATTAGAAAAAGCTCTTCTCCAATGTATGAACATTTATCTAGAGAGAAAACAAAATCCCACTTAAATAAATTAATTCAGTAAAAACTTTAACAGAGCGGGCAACAGTGTCAGAAAGGGGCTTATTCACTATAAGGAAAGACTATCAGGTGTCATTTTTTCTGGTGGCTTCAAAGGCCAGTCATTGTGTGGCTTAGAGAGCCAAACATAGACAATTCAGTTGTATGAATACTATATTAAACTTCAGTAATAGTAGTAGTCCATTACAAAAATTGCGAATTTTATCATTGTTTTGAAAGTCCAGAATATTACAAAAACATCTTTTTTACAAAATGTTTTTGTAATATTCTGGACTTTCAAAACAATGATAAAAGTCGCAAGTTTTAGATTTACTATGGTTTAGATTTTGGGTTTGATTAGTGAGAGAGGCAAAACTTTGTCATTCCATCAGGAAGCCAGTGCCCTAAACCAGTGGTCGGCAAACTGCAGCTCGCAAACCACATGCGGCTCCTGAGCCACCGTGGTTTGCCCCTCTGTTGACTAATGAATTTGCCGATCACTGCCCTAAACCCTTCCCTATATTACCTGGGATATTATTATATCTACAAACCAAATATAATCCCAAATTCACCGAATAATATTGTTTGGTCACCATCTCAGTCAGTTAAAATCTATGGCACAACAGGGAATTACTCCATTAATCTCTCTGACAAAGCTATAGGATGAACAAATGGTTTGCAAATTAATCTGTAGAATTAAATTAAAACCAGACCATTGTAAATAACTCTCCAGAGTGAGAAAATATTTTATGATCTGAAGTCACCACTTGATAAAAAAGATAAAAGGCTTCAGAAAATTGTCCAGAAAAGGAAGTAAACCTGGCCTTATAAAAATTACACATTTAATAAATGCTTATATCAATATATATATATGAAAATGTTCAACTGATTGAAGCCACTGGAGGAATAAGAATAATTGCACTGGCAGAATAATATTAAAACAACTCTGTAGGCATATCATCATGTTAAAAAGCATTGCAAAGAAAAATCCTATTAAAATGGTATGAATCAAATCCAATTTATTGCCAGGGTGTTACTAAAATTAATCTTTGTAAAAAATATAACAAACTCTAAGAAAAAAATGGAAATACATCTTAGAAATATAAAGTACGGCAATATTAACTGAGGACAGATGATTGCCAGTAAGTTCAATAGTTCACCTACAACATATTTCCTTCACATTATTGGACAGAGGTTGAAATTAGGGATGTGAACATGACCTGTATTGCTGTAAGCATGCTGGGAAAAGACAGAAAACCCTATGACAAACTAATGTCATTGGACAGAAGGACAGTACTTCCCTTTAAAGTTCTTTAGTGGACTATCCATGGTTTAGGGTTGCCTTTGGTTATTAAATGTAGAACCTATGATTAATGAGGCATGCTCTTTGGAAAATGTCTCTTAAGCTATGTGAGTATATGATGGGGATGCTTCATACCTTAAAAATAAAAACAAAAAACCCTTTTTAAACAGGTGATTGTTCTCCTACTTGGGATCCATTCTTTAGACGTAGGCTAGAGATGCATGCTGTGGGGAACTGAGAAGGCTGTACTGAATACCCTGGACCTCTTTCTCCTTTATATTTTTTCATAGATTATTGTGTCCTTGAAATTATCAGTAAAGCTTGATATTGGGCAATATCTCTGACCTATGCAGATCTGATATGACAATTCCCTATCATTTGTCTTCACTGACAAGGAAAGGACAATCATTTATCATTCCTTAATAGTGACAACCCAAGGCTGCTCTCACAGATATCTTGGTTCAGTAGTGCTCACAAACTTTCATCCACAACACACAGGTCTTGGAAAAAAAAAAAGCATTTCCCCCTAGGAATTAATTTAAATTTATGTCGTTTTATGACTAATTTTCCTTGCATTAACCACAAAGGTCTCCATTCCTTAAAGAACACAATTGAAAAAGAGAAAAGTCAAATTTGAATAGGGAGGCTGTTTAAAAACAGTAAGGAAACAAAAATACATATGCAATTAGGAAACGGTGCATAATTGATAATCTATGGTATTAGCATAAAACACACTGACAGCAGTGGTTCTGCACATTAACTTCGGTGTAACCTCAGTGTTTATAGAAATGTTTATATTTCTGCAGCTATTTCCTCCTTTTTACTGCAAAACATTACAGTTTATACTTAGTAATACATCAGACATCTTCTTAAGAAAACCTAATAGGGCAGTAATTTGCTTCAATTATCAGTGTGAATTTGAAACCCTATCATTCTATTATTTTTTCTCTATTATACTCCAAATTATTTTTTTAAATAAACTTATGCACCAGTACACTATAAGTGAACTCACAAAGCATATTTTCCTAGGCATTGCCATGGATACTGCCTTAATGAATTTACTATTCTACAATAATGAGTCCTTATTTCTTCCTTCTGTCTGTACTTTCTATGTAGTTACCTAGTCAAATGGGTTTACAGGCCAATTATAGGTAAACACTCTCACAATGACATTTCTATTCCTAATTTTTCAGTCTTTTGAAATTTAATATTCAAATGCTTGCTTTTCCTAACCATCATTGGTCCAAAGAAGTCATTTAAAATGTTTTATGGTCCAAATAAAATTCTGTATTTCTCTCTGAGCCATCAACTATTTATCCATCCTCTCACCTTGCCCTTTCCGGCATACTTCACAGTGGTCAATAGAGTTATTTTTTGTACGCTTGATTGCATCAAAATTATTTCCTCCATTTCTCTCTCTCACCCCCTTCATCCAAGCAATCTGTAGATTCTCTAATCTCCATCTTTTCTGTAAACATATTAGTTCAAACTACCACTGTTGACCATTTGAATTACTTTAGTAGCTTCCTCCTCAGTGTCCCTGAATTTCTCTCACCTTCAGAATCCATGTTCCACATAACAATCAGAGTGATTTCACCCCGAAAAGAGAATTAGTTTATATGAATCACTTCCTTAAATCAGATCCATGGTTTTCATTTTTTTTCATTCCAGTAAATCTCCCCCCTTCCCTCTGTCTCTGTCTCTCTCTCTTTTTCTCTCGACCACACACACACACACACACACACACACACACACACACACACACAAATAAAATGAAACCAAAAGATTATTATGACTTCCAAGAACCTATGTGGACCTTGCCTCTTTTTCCCTCTTAAAAGTATCTACTCACTAGAGACCCAGTGCATGAAATTCATGCACTTGGGGATCCCTCAGCCCAGCCTGTGCCCTCTCACAGTTTGGGAGGCTTCGGGAGGATGTCCAACTGATGACTTAGGTCCACTCCCCCTAGACTGGCTCCTGCTAAGGACCAGACCTAGGCCATCAGTCAGACATCCTTAGTGCTGCCGCAGAGGCGGGAGCAGCTCCCGCTGCACTCACCAGCCATGAGCCTGGCTTCTGGCTGAGTGATGCTCCCTCTGTGGGAGCACACTTACCACCAGGGGACAGCTCCGGCATCGAGTGTCCGCCCCCTGGTGTTCAGTGCTCATCATAGTGACTGGTCCTTCTGCCGTTTGATCAATTTGCATATTAGCCTTTTATTATATAGGATTGTTCCCCTCCTCATGCACTAGACTATATCCATATTGGCTTTCTTTCTTCACCATTGATCTCAATATAGCTGAGCACAACTTTAATTTAGAGTGACAGATTAATTACTTTGCTCAAGGTCATGTTAGAATTTTATTGCAGAAAGGCATTTAAAACAATGTTTTCTGACTTCTCATTATTCTTTTTTCATTTCTTTCTATAACACATAAATTCCAATTAGCAATAACACTTTCCACAGTTTCCTCCCATTAGTGGTTAATTATCAATTTTGAGTATTAATTATCTTTTTAACTACAGCTATGGAAAATTAGGAGCTTTTTTTTTTTTTCATTTTGGTAATTGCCCAGTTCTTCCCATTCTGGAAAAAATAAATCACTCCTCTTTGAAGATAATATATTATTCCCATCCTCTTATGGAGGAAGAGGCTATAAAAGAGGTAGAAGCTGGGGACTAGTTTATATACTTATGAGTAAGTAAAGATTGAAATAATGTCCCCGATTGAATTGGCTTTAAATAAGCTAAAAATTATCAGTGAGGTAAAACAATTGTTATAAGCTGGATGATCACGGGATATATCCATCATAATTTTCAGAAAAGATAGTTTTTTTTCTGAGGGGTAAATAGGTAAAAATTATATTGGAAGGCAATTGCATTTGGTGTCTAAAGAAAAGCATCTGCAAAGAAATGTATGCAATATACAATTTGTCCAGATTAGTTTTTATTTTGGAAAGAAGTTCTGAAATATCCCCAAAGCAGTTTACTCATCAATTGAAAGTCCTCCAGAAAATACAACGATTAGGAAACCAGTCTGTGGAGTGGAAAAGAAAAGCTCCGTCAGTGTTTTGGAAGAAATAACTTTTAAAATACTTAAATGGCTAGTTTACTTGGTACAGTTAAAAATTAAACTTGTTGATTTTAACATTGCTATTACATCTAAAACAAACATGTGATGTTCTGATAAAAATTATAAAAATAAGTTATAATGTTTATCCTATATAATAAAGAGCTAATATGCTAATTAGACCAGATAGCAGAATAATCTTCTGGAATGACCAATGAGCAGGGGTAAGGCCAAGGGGCCATGAAGCAGCTGTGAGACTGGAGGCAGCTGGAGCTGTGAGGGCCGACTCTTGCAAAAATTTCATACATCGGGCCTCTAGTGTTATAATAATTTCCACAAAACTTTAAAAAATCAAATTCTGTGTTATGTGTCATTATGAGATTCAATTTAAATGATAATTTACAATGGACTGTTAGAATATTTTCCTAAGCTGTTAACACTTAATTTCAATTAAAACCAAACATCACTAGTCTATGATTCCTCAACTATTTCTTTTTTAGCTACACTGGTACCTCGAGATACGAGTTTGATTCATTCCGTAACCTTGAGGTGTGGGAAACTATGAGACGCTCCAGTGGCGGTAAACTGGTGGGTCTTGTGCAGCCACCAATCTGCGCAATTACTCGTATCTCAACTGTTGCTCGTATTTCAAAGCAAAAATTGCTCGCTTGAGGGCTTGTATCTCAAAAATCTGGTATGCTAGGGCACTCATATCTCGAGATACCACTGTATTTGCTTTCTTTCTTTTCAAACGTTAACTCCCACTATCTAGAAAGTCTTCTCTCTACTTCTTTGAAGTATTCCTGATTGTTCTTCAGAGCTCAGGTTCAAGCTTTTACAACATGTAAAAGCCCTTTCTTATATCCTGTGTTAGTTTCCTAGTCCTGCTGTAACAATTTACCACAATCCTAAAGGTCTAAAGCAGTGGTCGGCAAACTCATTAGTCAACAGAGCCAAATATCAACAATACAACAGTTGAAATTTCTTTTGAGAGCCAAAAAAAGGACTTCTTTGCATGGGCCACGAAGTCTCAATCGCACTGTATATGGTATTTTGTGGAAGAGCCACACTCAAGGGGCCAACGAATTGCATGTGGCTCGCGAGCCGCAGTTTGCCAACCGCAGGCCTAAAGTAATACAAATTTATTAAGGTGCCATGCTATAGGTCCGATGTCTAACAAGTATAAATAGGCAAAAATCAAGACATCAGCAGGGCTGTATTCCTTCTAAAGATCTATGGAAAAATCCTTTTCCTTGCCTTTTTAAGTTTCTAGAGCCTACTTAATTGATTCCTTGGCTCCTTTTATTTTTAATTTTCACCCAAGGATGATTTTTAGAGAAAATAGAAGAGACAGAGATGAATATTGATGTGAAAGGAACACATACATTGGTTGTCTCCTGCACAGGCCTGGATGAGAGCCTGGGGTCTGGGCTTGGGAAGAGCTCTTGACCAGAATCAAACCCAAGACCCTTAGGTCCACAGGCCAACACTATTCATTGAACTAAATCAGCTAATGTCTGATTCCTTGGCTCTTAAGTTCCTTCCTCCATCTTCAAACCCTGAAATAGCAGGTCAAATGATTTTCACATGGTATCTCTCTGAACATTATTTTTTGGTTGCATTTATTTACCAATTTATCTCTGTCTCCTCTATCTCCTCTATCCCTATCCCTATCACTATCCCTATCTATGTCTCTATCTCTATCTCTATCTTCATCTCTATCTCTATCTCTCTCTGTCTATCTCTATCTCTATTATCTCTGTCTCTATTTCTATCTATCATCTATCATCTATCTATCTATCTATCTATCTATCTATCTATCTATCTATCATCTATCTCTGTATTACAAGAACAGCTGAATAGCAACCTCAGTTTTCTTTTGAGATACTATGTACCAAAGTCATAGATTCTAGGTATTAGGACATAAGCATGTAACATATATCCAGGTACATTTTCTTGCACTAATCAGTCTTTCTAGAGTTAACAGATGAGTGATTGATATAGACTAAGCTGCATTAACCATCAGTATCATCCTATCTAATTAAAAAGTAATATGCAAATTGGTCGTGCCTCCAATACATGTCCACCAGCCAATCAGAGTTAGTATGCAAATTAACCCAACCAAGATGGCTACAGCCACAGAGACAGCAGGAGGGAGGCTTAGGCTGCCCCTAGCGATGGAGGAAGCCAAGCACCCAGGCCTCCATTTAAGGCAAAGAAGTTTCAATAGCTGTGCAAGTAGAAGGCTTGGCTCCTCTCCAGGCTACAGTTTCAAGTGTAGAGGATAAATAAATCCCAGCTACCAGGGACTCTACTTGGTCCCCAGGGGTGTGGCTGGCCTACAAACCACACACAGGCTCTTCACCCAGGCCATTCCACACCCCAAGGGAACACCGAACTTGATCCAGGACACCCTTCAGGGCAAAACAGCTGGCTCCCACCCATGTACTTGGCCTCTATCCTATCTAATAAAAGAGCAGATTGACCATCACTCCAACACACAAGATGACTTCCCTCATGTGGTCAAAAGATCCTGTCCCCATGTGGACACAAGATGGCCAGCAGGGAAGGGCAGTTGGCAGGGACCAGGCCTGCAAGGGAGGGCAGTTGTGGGCAATCAGGCCAGCAGGAGAAGGCAGTTGGGAGTGTCCAGACCTGCAAGGGAGGGCAGTTGAGGGTGATCAAGCCTGCAGGGGAGGGCAGTTAGGGGTCATCAAGCTGGCAGAGGGAAGTGGGGGGTGACCAGGCTTGTAGTGGAAGGCATTTAAGGGCAAACAAGCTGGTAGGGGACCAGTTAGGCATCAATCAGGCTGGCAGAGGAGTGATTAGGGGGTGATCAGGCTGGCAGGCAGAAGCAGTTAGGGGCAATCAAGAAGGCAAGCAGGTGAGAAGTTGGTAGCCAGCAGTCCTGGATTAGAGGCATGTCGGACTGCCCATTTAGGACCGATCCATTTATGCCAAGTGTTTGGTCAGCCATTCAACCAATCAAAGCATAATATGCTAATAATATACTAAGGCTGCTCAACTGCTCGCTATGACATGCACTGACCACCCGGGGGCAGATGCTCTGACTGGTAGGTTAGCTTGCTGCTGGGGTCTGGCTGATTAGGACTGAGTGACAGGGGTTGGGCATGCCCTGGAACCCTCCCATGGTCTCTCCCCAGCTGGCCAACTCCTGCATCCCTCCCTGGCCCTGATCATACACTGGTGGGATCCCTTGGCCTAGACTGCCCCTCTTGCAATCTGGGATCCCTTGGGGGATGTTGAGAGCCGGTTTCAGCCTGATCCTGTAGGCCAGGCTGAGGGACCCCAAATTCATGCACCAGGCCTCTCATAGTGTGTGGTTAAAAGGATGGATTCTAGAGACAGACAGACAAATTTAAAACCCTAAGTCTGTAACTGATACTATATGACTGAAGCAAATGATTTAGCCTTTCTGCATCTCCATAAAATCATCACCATAATAGTGATCACCCTTAGAATTGAAGTTTAAGTTTTTAAAAATATATGAAACAATAAAATATCTGGGCTATGGTTAGTGCTCAATAAAGATTATACATAATCATTAGCAAATTCAAAAAGTTGGCCTTTCTTCTGCTTTTTTCATTTAGCTATGGACTCATCTAATAATTTGCTATCCTTAGCACTTAGCTTTTAAAATTTCCTTAATTTGATAACTTCTGTACATCCAATTTTCATAAAGTTCATTTACTTTCTTCTTAAAAATATCCATTTAGTTGAATTTTAATATCACATTCTCAATTTCCATCTAAAATACTAAACTAAATAAACTTATTTAAAAAAATAGATATTGTTATTGCTTTTAGAGAAGAATGGAGAGGTAGAGAGAAATAGAAACATCAATAATGAGAGAAAAATCATTGATTGGCTTCCTTCTGATAATAATAAGGTACATTTATTTATAATGTCAATGAGAAATGACCTTAAAAGCATAAGTTAGGAATAATAAAATAGTGTTATTAACGAGTATTTTGTTGCCAAATTGCTATTTCCATGAATATTCAGAATTACTTAAATTACAAATTTTATGCACAACTATAGCCATTATGCAGATTCCATGCTATACAACAGTATGTTTTCTTTGCGTCAGATTAATTAATATGTTCTGGTACTGCCTATATTTTAAATAAATCACCATTATTTTACATAAGATTCTATTTAAAGATTACCTGAAAGTCATTGTGAGACTTCTGATTTAAAAAAAAAAAAACAACACAGATCAAGCTAACAAATTTAGCTTCCCATTCTCTCTCACAAACAAACTAAAATATGATGAAAAAATATTAAAACTAATAAATTTACAATAATGTGGAGAACAGGACTGATGCACTTGGTAATTTTAGCGAATTCCCGGAGGAGAACACATGGGTAGGATATACTAACACCTTATTATGAAAAATGAGATATAAATCTCAGTGAACAACAAATAAGACTAGTGAGGTACAGAGGAGTCTGGTTTTCAGTTGTTTGTTTGTGCTTTAGCACATATGAACCCCCAAAGTTAACACAAATGTAAAGTTAAAATAAAAAGAATGAACATTGAGGAAAATAAGAATGGTTTATAAAATGTCATCATTGGTTGCCTGGTTCCCTTCTTCTTTAACCAACATGGAGGAAAGAGATATCATACGTCCTCAATGAAATAAGATATACGTTTTCTAAGATATTAGAAGTCCCTCATAGTATTTTCCTGTTTATTTGTCAAAATCCTTATTTGCCTGTCTGATTCCTATATGTGTTAGCAGAAATACCTCTTATTCTGTAGGGATTTTTCCTAAGTACAAAGCTGAAGTTTACCTCTAAATTAGGGGTTAGTGGAATCAATAGTATTCATAGATTTGAACAAAATATACTCATGATATGTTTGAAAAAATTGGTGACCAGAATGTAACTAAGTTAAGATTAGAAAACTGAACTTAGAAGATAATACATTGGTGCAATGAAGACAAAAATTTTTTAAATAAATTCTAAGTTACATGCTTAGCCTATATAATAAAGATGTATTATGCAAATTGACCCTCACACCCTTGCATCACAAAAGGACCACCACCATGTTGTCAGAAAATGGCAGCCTCCACATGGTCAAGATGGCCACCCACATATCATCACATGATGGCCGCTCCCCCATTGTCACAAGATGGCCAGCTCTGGAGGGCAGTTGGGGATGATTGGGTGGCAGGGGAGCAGTTAGGTGTCAATCATACAGGCAGAGGAGTGTTTAGTGGGCAATCAGGCAGGCAGGCAGGGAGTGGTTAGGAGCCAGCAGTCCCAGTTTGTGAGAGGGATGCCCGATTGCTGCAGGGATCAGGCCTAAACCAGGCCAATAGTTTCATTATAAAAGAAGGATAATTGGAAATCCCCAAAATAATCTATATAATAAAAATATGGGGGCAAGGTGACTAGGAAGTTACTGCTTAGAAGGTATGATATTTCTTTGCGAGTTGATGAAGACATTTTGGAAATAGAAATAATGGTGGCACATTAACAATGTACCAAATTCCATTGAATCATATATTTCAAAAAAGTAAAAAGAAAAAGACAAAGCGATGAGACATAGAAATTTTGATCTATTTCATTTGATTTTTGTTTCTCTTCTGTTATCATGAAAGTTTACTACATAAAGAAAAAAATCACCCTTATTACTTCCGGTGAGGGGATATAAGCAGATCAGATAATGGTGAAAGAATTATTCATTTGCATTAAAGCAATTTTGCATAGATATTTAGGTTGGTTCCTTTGTTCTTATCATTGGTTGTTATGTTAAGTGTTATAATGAATACTGTTGTACATATATTTCTAAGAGTGCATCTACTGCTAATGAGTGAATTGCTACATCAACTATTATTTTATTTATTTTTTGTTACTTTTGATTACTTATCACTAAAATGCACTTCAAAATTCCTTGACAAAGTATCAAACTTTTTCCTTTATAGAAGTTTCATTGAAAAAGAACAAATTGCTTTAATATAGTTTTTGTTGTTTTGAGTGAAATAGAGAATCTGTTCTTATGTTAGCAGCCAGAAAAAGATTTTTGGAACGGTGATCATATAAAATTTTTGAAATATCAATGTGATAAATTAGTGCATGAAAATAAGGCAAAAACATGAACTCTATTTAGTGGGTTCTGAATTTATGTTCCTGCTCATTGTGATTCTTGTTAAGAATCATTCATTGTAAACCTGAGATATCCTGGCATAGTAACTGGAACTAACAGGTATCAATACAGAGTTATAGAGTTTAATTGGACTGCATTGATACTTTTAAAACCCAAAATGGCCCTCCCTGGTTTGGCTCAGTGGAGAGAGAATTTTAGGTTTAATTCTGGACAAGGGCACATACCCTGGTTGTAGGCTCCTTCCCAGCCTGGGCCCTGATTGGGGCGAGTGCAAGAGGCAACCACTGATGTGTTTCTCTCACATCAATGTTTCTCTCTGTATTTCCCTCTGTCTTCAACTCGCCCTAAAATCAATGGGAAAATATCCTTGGGTGAGGATTAAAAAAAATAATAATAATAAAATAAAATAAATAAAACACAATATGCCCTTTGCCTGATACCTGTATTCATTTTTTTTTCCATTCCTTCTTCTTGTTTTATTTCTAACATCAGGATCCTATTTTTTTTTCTTCTGCTGATTTTACTTGTGAGTTGAAAATTTATATATATACGTGGATATATTTTGTGTGTTATATATCTTATATCCATGTATACCTTTTCCAAGTAACTCATGTGAGTCTCAATTTCTTAATACCAAAACCAATTTTAAATCGTTGAAAATTTCAAATGACACTTTTAAATTAAAATAAAACTAAAGCCCTGGATAGGTTGGTTCAGTGGACAGAGTGTGAACCTGTGGACTAAAGGGTCCCGGTTCAATTCTGGCCAAGGGCACATTCCTGGGTTGTGAGCTTGATTACCAGTAGAGAGTGTGCAGGAGGCAGCTGATCAATGATTTTCCTCATCATTGATGTTTCTATCTCTCTCTCCCTCTTCCTTCCTCTCTAACATTAATAAAAAAATATTTTTTAATAAAATAAAGCTAAAAAGGTAGTAAAAATTGAGTTTTAATAATTTAAGATGCATTAGGCTTCTATGGAAATGTTACATTTGCTTTTATGGAAATGTTACAAATCTAAATAGTCATTGTCTTTTTGTTTATACATACAAGTCAACTTATAGTTACTAATCTAAATTACAGTTCTTTATAACCAACTAAAGTTTTGCAAAAAGCTTAGTGAAGAAATAACCAGGAGGCACGTTATTTAGCAGTAAAGAATACTCCTCATAGATTTATCCATAGTTTTTCTAACAGCTTACCTAATCTTAGAAGTGTGTGAGGAAAAACAACCTCACTGCAACAATACATGTACATACACATGATGTATGTGGTGCCGTATGTCCTATAAGTGATTTTCCCAATATTATGTTGCTTGGACAGTCATGATCAAGCATCATTAAATTATATCATACTTATCAGGCTTGTTAGCTTAAAATAAACATGGAAAATAACTAAACCATTGCAACAACTGCAAAGGATGATAGGATAATTGAGTACACCCTGAAGTTTTTGCATTAGTAATCAGAATCTTCTTTTTTTTCCCCTTCACTGAATTCTCTTTCCATACATTTACATAGACTAGACCTTATTAAGATGCCAAGAAAACTCATTTTGCAAATTTGACCTTGTTCTGTATACTGTATACACATTAAAAATATTATTTTTCTTATAAATGTTGCAAGTCCTACAGTGACTAAAATGCCAACGGTAAATACAACAGAGATGAATAATCCTGGATCTTCACATATAACTCAAATTAAATACCAATATAAACTTTCATTTTCTCTAAATTTTCCGATATAGTATAGTGTTAGCAGTAAAAAGCTCAGAGATTCTACTGACAAGAGAGGCCATTCGTATTGCAACTTACACCTTTGTTTCCTTCTACTCTGTGCGGTTCCTTTTGACATGAAGGCAATCTCTGCCTCCTTTTAGCTTTATGAAAAGCTAATATGGGAGCCTCTGTTTCTAGCCTTGACCAGAAAGTCAGGAAAGACATGTGCAGTGCCTTATGCCAGCGCTGTTCACCATGAAAATGGTCAAGATGAAGCACATGTTACACCAGCAGCAGATGACATGAGAGAAAGTGAGGGTTCACTCCTCGGTCATAGCGTACCTCACAGAACACAAACTAACATATCGCCTTGAATACATCATTTTCAAGAGGCAGTTTTTATATTCTAGGGAATACTCTCAACAGCAATTTCATCACAACTTTCAGGAAATACCTCCTCGGTGGGACTTTAAATAGGGTTTTTCATTGTGTTTTCCATGCACAAAGTTCATTAAATATAAAACCTGCATGTCAATAAGAAGGAAATTTAAAATGAATCATTATTATGCAACATATGTGTATATGTTTCTAAAATCAACTCCATGGTTGAAATACTTTGACAACGGAGTTGTCCTTGTAATATTTACTTGTGATGCTTAATCTTTTAAAAAAGCTATTCTCATTGCTCTAATGTGTGTGTGTGTGTGTGTGTGTGTGTGTGTGTGTGTGTGTTTGTGTGTACATTTGCCTGCACTCTTCAGATTTTTTATTACAGCAAGTAGGAGTGAGCTTATCTTTTAATCCAACTTTGAAGTGATAACTGTTCATGAAACGTGGCTTCAAATAGGATTATTGAATGTGCTGTCTATATTAGCTCTATACTATGTCTTACATTAATAGTATAAGAAATTGAAAATTTTAAGCTACTAAGATCTAAAACATCTGTGGACAATTCTGCTGGCTATCTCATTGCCTAAATAGTACGTTATTTGCTTTTACACATTAATTTTCAATCATCTGTGTGTGGCATCAATTATGTTTTGTATTTTTTTCACTAAATAAGTTACCTGATAATTTGGAGTGTGAACCATATTCATTGTTGATCACATTTGAAACTAAATTTATATTTGTCACATTTAATTATAGAATACTAATGGCCCGGTGCACGAAATTTGGGGAGGTGTTTCCCTCAGCCAGGCCTCTATCTTCTCGAATCTGGGGCCTCTTGAAGGATGTCCTACTGCCAGTTTACAGGGGGTTCAGGTCTAAACCAGCAGTTGGACATCCCTCTTGCAATCCAGGACTGCTGGCTCCTAACCACTCACCTGCCTGCCTGTCTGCCTGATTGCACCTAACCACTCTGTTTGTTGTCCTGCTTGCCCCCAATTGCCCCCCTGCCAGCTTAATAACCACCCACTGCCTGCCCTGCTGGCCTGCTTACTCCAAATTGCCCCCCACTCCTCGTTATCCTGATCACCTCCAACTGACCCCCACTAACATCCTGCTTGCCCCCCACTGGTCCCCTGCTGGTCTGCTTACCCCCAATGGCCCCACCCCCCACCAGCCTGATCACTCACAACTGCTGTCCTATCATAGTCTGATCATCCACCACTGCTCTCACCTCTTGGACTCTAATCACTTCTACCTCAGCCCCACCCCTATGGCTTTGTCCAGAAGCCCTCTCAGTCTAATTAGCATAGTATCCTTTTATTAATATAGATAGAGGCCTGGTGCACAGGTGGGCACCAGCTGGTTTTCCCTGAAGGGTGTCCAGGATCAGGGTGGGGATTTCTTTGAGGTATAGGGTAGCCTGGGTGAGGAGCTGAGAGCCGTTTTTAGGCTGGTAAATCCCCACAGTGGAAACCTTTACCCCACAGGGGTGTCGCCAGCCAGGGTGAGGGGCTGAGGGCCATTTTTAGGCTGGTAAATCCCCACAGTGGAAACCTTCACCCCACAGTGTGTCACCAGCCAGGGTGAGGGGCTGAGGGCTGTTTTTAGGCTGGTAAATCCCCCCAGTGGTAACCCTCACCCCACATGTGTGTCACCAGCCAGGGTAAGGGGCTGAGGGCTGTTTTTAAGCTGACCACACCCCCTAGTGGGGCCCCCACTAGTGTGCCTGGCAAGCCTGGGTGAGGGGCTGATTGCTGTTTACAGGCTGGCCAAGCCCCCAGTGGGGACCCTCACCTTATGGGAGTGTGGCCAGCTTGGGTGAGGAGCTTTGGGCTGTTTTTAGACTGGCCACACCCCCTAGTGATCCAGGCTCCCAGCCCCTCCTTTTTTTTCTTTTTGTTTTTCAGTGCCTCCTTGAGCAGATTCCAAGGCCAGCTAGAAACAGGTATTTGGGATTTATTTATCTTATAAAATTGAAACTTTGTAGCCTTGAGCAGAAGTCAGGGTCTTGTCAGGGACAACCCAAGCCTACAAAACTCACTCCAACTCCATGGCCACTGCCATCTTTGTTGGGTTAATTTGCATACTCACTTCTGATTGGCTGATGGGTGTAGCTGGTGAGTGTAGTGGAGGTATGGTCAATGTGCATGTTTCTCTTTCATTAGTGTAGATTATCCATCAGTTTCAAAGCCTTCTAGAACCATAGCTTTTCAAGTGATTCTAATCAATTTCACTGATTTGAATGTGTCTCTGTCCTAATATACTGTAGGGAATATGTTTTAATAAATATTTTCTTTAATAGTTTTTTTTTTCATTTTGTTTTATGATATTACTATTTTAATAGGAATAAATTTTAGATTTGAAACCGTGTTTATAATGCATTTTTGCAATCTAAAATACATTGAAAAATCAACAAAATAACATGTATTGTTTATATTATTTAAAATAGCTTAATTTTATCTAAGCAAACCATCTAACATATTTTAGACTTCATTTTTTCCTTTCTGTGATATTTTTAAGATCATGTTTTCATGTAAAGGAAAGGCTACCTTAAGTGAGCAAAATGATTGATTTTTTTGTACTTATAAAGATAAATAAGTAAATAGACTAACACGTGATTTGTTTCCCCTTCATAAAACTCCTCTAAAGCAGTTCAGTGGATTTGGAAGATACCCGCCTGTTCATTTTTATCTCTCTCTTGCAGTAATTATAATAATGACGCTAGCATCACAGAATCCTCTGCTCAAAAATCTCCTCTAAATTCAGCATTGAATTGAGTGCTGATATGAGCAGAGGGAGAGGAGGAAAGGAATGCTGTATTTTTAAGAATAATCAGTTTAATAGATATGACAGACATATTTTTTATACAATTCAGTAAAAGCAAGATAGAGATATGTTATTTATTTTGCATAACTGCTATATATACAGAAAAACAAAAGTTTGTTTTTGAATGTTCAAAATATAACTGGTAGGCCTGCCCTCTGCCCTTTAATTCTCACTGATGCACTGGTGGAATAAGGAAAGGTGTTCAGAATTGCACTGGAAAGAAGACAGTGATTATCAATCTGATGGGCGCTTGTGGAGTTGTGACTGGCAGGGCATAAGAGTGACTGTAGAGATGTGTCAATCCAGACAAGAAGTGAACAGAACACATTTACAAATAGCTCCTGCAGATTTCCCCTTGAAAGTTTGAGTTCTTTGCCAGGAAGGAAACAGAGTGCCTTCAGATTTTTTGACATGCTAGAGGACATCCAAATGCCAACAATTCTATCCTTAAAAATGACTGATCTACGCCGCCCCCTATGATATAAAGCATTTGCAAGTTTCACTTACTCTAATAAAACATGAAACAAAATTGTAAGTGTAGCTTTGGGGGAGGAGGAAAGAGAGCTTATGGTGACTTAGTACTTCAGAAAACTTTTTAAATCTTACAGTATTGCAGTACTTAGTGGTGCATGCAACCTGCATAGTCACTATGTTTTTTGAAAGCAATCTTGGTATTGGGATTTCTGTGCTTAGGAAGTAGTTGCATTAAAAATATACTTACAGAGAATAATTACAAATACATGGCCAAAACAAACACACATAGAGAACAATAAACATGACACTGGACAGTTTGTTGATAGTTTGATAACACTAGACACTAACCCAATAGAGGAGGAGTGCAAAAGGCTGTGATCTTAAGTTAAGCTTTAGTCATTCCTTATCTGATCCTTGCATTGATGGAATTTTTTAAAATAAGTACTTCATGTATTCCCACGAAAGTTGAGTTCTTCATTCAAACAAAATTTTGTTGAACTCTGTTGTATACAAGGCATTACTAAAAATCGAAACATCTACACTGATAAAAGAGAAAGATGCAAATTGACCATACCTCCACAACGCCCACCAGCCAATCATGAGTGAGTATACAAATTAACCCAACCAAGATGGTGGGTTAATTTGCATACACAGGCACCAAGTGGTGGGGGGGAGAGTGGCGCCAAACAGCCTAGGTACCAGACAGGTGCCAGCCTCCCCAACCCCTCGATCAGGCAGCACCAGGCCTCACCCTCAGGGTCCTGGGACCATCAGTAGCCTGAGAGTGACCAAGATGGTCCCCTCGAAGTCAGCACACAGCAGGGCCCACTTGGCCCTGGCTGGAGGCGATCTCAGATAGCCCAGTGGAGCGGGGCCTACAGGGAGCCACTGAGGGGTGGGGCAAGCTCTGGGGGTTCTGAGGAGAGCGCCTAAAGGAAAAAAATAAGCTTTGGCAAAGCACAGGAGGCGGTTGGCCCATGGGGCACAGAGCAGCACCAAGGCAGGATGCACCCGAGGGGGCTCAGGCCAGGGCAGGGAGCCGGCAGGCGGGGGATCTGCCTCAACTGAGAAGAGCGAGGTTCTATGGTGGCCCCAAGATTCAGAAAACAAGAGGCGATGACTGCTGGTGTGGAAGGATGCGGATCCACAGCCCTGAGGGAGAGGTTAAGGGGTGGTGCCTCCTCAGTGGAGGGACATCGAACTGTCGGGTACCCCACTGCAATGGTTTGGTGATGCTGCCAGCACTAACTGGGCCTTGCCGTGGCCTGGGGACTTGAGTGGCATCAACTCCTGCTCCCTTTTTTGCCCTGCCCTACTGTGGCACAAGCCTGCAACCTTGAGTGTGAAGCCTGCTCCCAGAAGGGGATGGGGGGCAGTAAAGAATGGGGTGGGGGAGGTGGGGCGAGGAAAGAATGTGAAGCATCCATGATGAAGTGATGTTTGAGAACAGGGCTGAGGGAGGCTGAGAAGCCTCAAGGGGAAGTTTGTTCTGTTTGCCCTGCAGCTGTCCCTTAAGAAAGGCAGAGAGTGCGGTTGTGAGGGCTCCCTGCACAGTGGAGTCCAGTTCCACAGCCAGCTGGTATTGGCCTGTTTCCTGGTCTGTAAAATGGGTTAAGCAGGTCCCAGTGCTTCCACTGAGCTTTGAGGGCCAATTGAAATATTATATAAAGAAAATGAGTGAAGAGGTGAGACAGAAAAAGAGGGGCGGGCCACACAAAAGAAAGACTGGAAGAACCTGTAAACCCATTGTCACTTAAATAGGGAATATAGTCAACAGTGATGTAATGATGGTATGATGCCAGGTGGGTACTGGAAATATCGGGAAACACTTTGTAAAGTATATGCTTGTCTAACCAACCATTATTCTGTAACTAATACAAAACCCAAAACCAATACAAAATAATATTGAATGTCAAGAAATGAAAATAGGAGTGAAGTTTTTTATAAATTTCCAAGTTTAAAAAAAGGCTGTAAAGGAAGGAAGGGGGAAAATAAAAATAGTGTTTTTCATTTTACCACTTTATTGTCTTTTCAATACATGAAAAAGGCAGTTGTCTTTTTATGATGCTTTTATACTTTTCTAAGTCATTATCTCATTTTAATATCAGGGCAACTTAAAGACTAGATAATTATTCCCTCCACTATTCAAAGATAGGGAGTCTTGATGTCTGGTCCCAATCATTCAATCACCAAGTTCAGGGTCATATCTATCCTAATAAAAGCCTTGGGGGTGATCAGGTCAGTAGAGGAGGGCAGTTGGGGGCGATCAGGCTGGCAGGCAGGTGCGTGGTTAGGAGCCAGTGGTCCCAGATTGTGTGAGGGATGTCCAACTGTCTGTTTAGGCCTGATCCCGCAGGCCTAACAGTGGGACATCCCCTGAAGAGTCTGAGATTGGAGAGGGTGCAGACTGGGCTGAAGGATTCTCCTTACTCCCTGTGCATGAATTCCTTGCCCGGGCCACTAGTCTGTACTAATAAAAGGGTAAAATGCAAATAGTCAGGAGGCCCTCCCATATAACTATCGATCAGCCAGCTGCTTGTTCATCAGGCACAAGTGGATGGGGACTTGCAGCGCTGGGGACTTGCATCACGCTGTCAAAATTCACCACTGGGAAGCCTGGGGTCTCATGGAGGTTTGAGCCCAGGGGCAGAGCCCGGTGAAGGCCCTCATTCAATGAGAACTAGAGGTTGCAAGGTAAGGCCTGGGGTCCACAGCTCTGCATGGTGTGGAGGCGGGATCCCCGGCTCCAGCCTATCACTTTGGGGCCATCCATTGAGGATCCCCAGATGGGTAGTGGGTAGGGTCTACCTCTTTGGGGTGATGAATTGTGGGGCTCCTGCACGGTGACAGGGCACAGGCCAGGCTGGGAGAATCCCTCCCCCCTAATGCAAAAATTTCATACACTAGGCTGTCGGAGGCCAAATATTATTCTCACTAGGTGGATGTAATTGTTCTCACTAGGTGGATGTAAATGGAAGGCCAATCTGTTTGTATCATGTTAATTTCTGTTATTTCCTGCCTAAAGGCTAGGGGTGTGTCCCAAAGCCTTAATAAAAGGGAGAAAAAGGCCAGAGCAAATGGCAGTCCTTTTCACTAGAGGAAGGCTCCTGCCTGGCCCCCCAATATCGCCAAATTAATATTTTCTAGTCTCTTATTTCATTTGCGTGCGGCCTCCTTCAGAACCCAAACCCTGACCCGGGAACCCTGAACCACACGGGACATGGAAAGAGGTTCTCACACTAGGCCAGTAGTATAATAATAAATCCCTGAAGTTTTTGACAATCTAACGGTGAACACACTTTTTATAATCATGATAAAACATACATAATACTATTTTTAGGTGTAAAATTCAGCGTCATTAAGTATATTCACTTAGTTGTGCAACCCTCCTTGCCATCCATCTGTAGGACTTGTTCATCTTCCCAAACTGAAATTCTGTATCAAAAAACAGTCAGTGCCTATTCTCCCTACAGAGGCTACGTTCTGGTTATGAGGATGGGGAAAATATGTACTCAGAGCTCAAACAGAGGGAAGCGGTATTATTGGGCTGAAGGGACAATGGTTAGTATTTGAGCCTGCCTGAGTGACTAAAAACTGGAGAACACAGTTTTAGGGAGGTGGAAATCACACAGATTTGATCCCCCAAAGGTCTCTTAGCATCCCCAAATGTTTAGTTGATGAGCACTAAATACAGCTCCCAGCAAGACAGATAACATCAGCAAGAAAGCTAAGAAACTCAACAGAGATTTCATCAGCAGGAAACAGAAATGAGAGTTGAATCCTTGCCGAGTTAGTGTGGGTATGCAAGTACTCCAAATCTATAGTTCCCAACAAGGGACAAGTCCTAGAAGCAGTGACAAAATGGAAATAGTTCTGCCATAATATAAAATCTTTACAAACCTAAAGTGACTAAGCAAATTCATGAAATAATGATCATTGGAAAAATTGCTGAATGAGGTACAGAACTTCTGTGAACAATTTGAGTGGTGCTCCAAAGTTTTAATTTTTTTTTCAAAATAAACTTAAAAGAAATACTACAGGGATATTGATTGGGAGGGCGTTTAATCTAGATTTTTTTAGTCTTCTAATCTCCAAGCACTTTGTATTTAAGTCTCCTTTAATGTCTCTAGTATTTGTAGTTTAACATATATCTGTGAGCATACCCTGGGATTTGAGGATTTGGGGTCTTTTATTCATAGTAATTCTGGTTTTGAGTAATTTAAATCTACATTTCCTAATGAGTTGAGCACTTTATTGTATATACAGTATACCTTCCAGCAGGAGATTTGGATAACATCTTTTGTGAAATACTTAGCTAATCTTATTGACAATTTTCTATTTACCTGTCCATATTCCTCTTATTATGTTACAGACTTCTGTAGGCCTGCGAATGTTTATCCTATACATTATTACATCCATTTTATGTACTAAAAGTACATTCTCCCATTTGTAGACATCATATTCATTTATACCTTTACATGAATATTTCAGTACCTATAACCTAAGAATTAGAAAATTGTCTAATATATTTTTAGTAAAGTCACAAAATTTTAAAATATAATTATATATAACATTAAAATAAACAGTCCATTTTCAAATATGTCAATTCTTCTAATAATGTATGTATGGTAACTTCCCACTGAAACTCAGAATTTAATACAGGATCACACCTTTTCTTATAGAGATATCACTTTAAACTCTTTATCCTGAAATAGTTTCTGAGACTAGTGAAAATTGAAAAGCTAATTTTAAAAGGTTTATGAAAATTCAAAAGACTTCAAAAGTCACAGTAATCTAGAAGAAGAGGAACACAGTTGGGGAACTTAAATGACTAGATTAAAAACAATTAAATATTGTTTCACTAATTAAGGCAGCTTTATATCACCACATAGATAAACAAAAATGTCAATATAATGACTAGAAATGCATGAATAACATAAATAGACACATGGATTTTTTAAAAGGCCACTGGAATTAGATACCTAAATGATTTTTTTTTAAGTAATGATGAGTATGCATGGGTCATTACGTTGTTGGTCTATAAGTTTGGAAATAGAGGAAGAAAATGTTGGAGTATTTGAAACAGTACAAAAGCACTGACATAGGCCATCAGGAAAAATCAGACATAATTTGGCAATGAGCATTTTTTACCACACTCTTACATTTTTGAATGGTTTAACAGTTATTGATATTCCAGAGCGGTGGGGGAAGCTCTCTAAAATTTTAAATGTAAATGTTCCTGGGAGTAGTTCCAATTCCATATTCAATCAGACTTTGTTTAATCCTATCTTTTAATCATGGATACCTTTTTTAAATTATCTGTATCAAGGACATGGAAATTATTTTGGAGTGAAAATGAAAGTAGAATATGTGCTGTTTGAGGGCATAGAGCAAAATGGGAGGGGGCTGGTTGCAATCAGGGCACTGAGTATAATGGAAATACAGGAAAAGTACTGAATTTGGTACAACGTGTGTCAGAAGAAGGGAATATACTTATTTTAAAGTTTATCTGCTCTTTCTGAGTTTCATAATATCAGTTTCTCAGGACCCAGGTTATAAATGCTCAATAAAGGTCTTTTAAGAGAGCAGTTGAATGTTAACTTTGAGTAAATATATGATGTCACACATTTTGGAGAACTGAAACCCAACACAGATTCAAAGGTCACAGATTCTAGATAGTAGACCAGAATAATTAAAATTGGACATAAGTAAGATTTTGATAAGTGACATAACTCTGATGGGGAATTCTAGCTGGGGTGAATGAAGATAAGACTGGCTTTATGTAAGAGGATTCACTTGAGATGAGACTTGAAACAAGGAGGAGAAATGAAATTATGGAAAGGGGGCTTAGATATTTCCTGTAAAAAAGGCCTGTGAGCATAACGAAAGTAAAGGTCAAGTATATGCAAGAGGAAAGTTTCCTTCTGCCTAGAGCTAAGGCTACATAGTATGGGGACACAGGCTGGAATGTGCAATGGTAATGAGTACAGTGCTTTGATTTCCATTTAAGTAAATTTGAGAGTTGTTTTCTTTTCTATAGCCATTTTGGGCAAGATATTAGCATCATTCAGGAAACAGTGTGTGATATGTTTGAGAATTAAAGTCACGTAAATAGACTAGTGTAGCATGCAGTGATGTGGTAATACAGTACTGGCAGTAAGAATAAAATAATAGCTCTCTAATATAAAAGCTGAATTTTTAATAACTTGGTGTGAAGTATTTGTGCATTGTCCCGAGGACTTAGCTTAATGCTTAATATTTTTCTCATGTGTTTCTAGTTTGTTTGTGTTTTTTTAAAACAACCTATAAAGAGAATTTTGGGATACAATGTGCTTTTAAATCAGAAACAGCTGCTACATGTACTGCACCATAAGTAATGACATTGTAAAACCTTTATAAATGTAATTTATTTGGGTTCTGAAAAACACTGTAATACTATAAAAATTTATCAAACATCCTCAGATTTTATTTCTGTGTTTATATACTTCAAACTGCCATATCCTAAAGCCTAAGAGAAAACTGCCTCTCCAAATAGATTATTTTATGTATGTTTTGGGAAAATACCAATGTTTAGGGCATAAGTCAACATACGTAAGTGCAAAAGCTTGATTACTCAGCAGATTGATTTCTCAATATAATGTAAACCAGACTCCTATCTGTTTTGCTGTCGGTATCTTATTTTAATTGTTTTAGTTAACATCTAAACTAATTGTATCTAATTATAACCAACAGCCCAATAATTGTTAAAATCACTTCCCATTCTAGGGTTCTATGATGACACTCATGATAATTTAAGCTAAGAAATATTTTTACTAAAACTATTAAAAATGTAGACCTAAGTCTGCAAAATTATATCTTACATTTAGATAGTGACTACTTATAGGCAGTTCTAGGACACTATGTCGATTGCCCTAAGCAAAATGAGTGCTAAATACATATCTTTGAATTAAAATATAATGGTCAATTAAGTTGAAATTTCAAAATTATTTTATGACTACTAATGTTTTTCTTAAAAAAGCAAACTACTCCTGTAAGTTTGGTGACTCTTCATACAATAAAGTTTTAATAGTCAGAAAGTGAAATAAAAGTATTTAAATTCTGCTTAATTCTCAATAATAATAGACATATGACCAATTAATTATTAATCCATGACCACTAGGGATTCTAAAATATTTAGATCTAATATACAAAAAATAAAATATATAAAGATTCTTAACAGAAGAATAGAAGCCTTTGATATGCTTCTTGTTTTGTGGAATTGTGCACCTGAAACCTGTATAATTCTGTTAACCAACATTACCCAAAATTCAATAAAAAGGAAACAAATGTATTTTAATTCTCCTCGAGCGGTACTACTAGTTTCCTAAGTAATTCATCACATGTGTCTATTCAAATTATTAGGTAACTACATAGTAGTTGCTATGACTTTATAATCCTCTTTGTAAGAATCAAAGATTTCTCTTGGTATATAAAACAGAATTGGTAAATGATAGTTTTATTGAAGAGTGAGCAACCAAATTTCAGATGGCGTTATTGTGAAAAACAAAAATTGCACTTAAATTTCAACATTTCTGATTTTTCTTCCCTGTCTTATAAACATCTAACATGACATAAGGAAACACTCTATAGTATTTCCTTATGGTAATACCATTGTGATTCATTTTCTTGTTCCTCCAGTCCATCCTATCCAGACAATGAAACCAAATTTGTCACTCAGACTATGCTCTGTGAATTCCTTCAAGAGCTCTCAGCAGGAACTCACATACCATTCTGTATGCACAAACAACTCAGCCTGGAATTCTGGACCTTTCACATTAATGGTCTTATCTTTATCCCATTGGACTAGTCTCTCTGTGTGTGCGTGTATGTGTCTTTTATCATGTCATAGGCAATTCCACCTGTTTGGATTATCCACATGCAAAAATTTTATTACATTTTTACTAGATCTTCCTGCCCACAGACGCAGGTTTCTCCACAATCTTAGAAAAATATCAGAACTTTGCAGTTAAAGAAATCTTAATGATAATTTTATTTAACCTAACATGAATCTAAGGTATGTAAAATTTAATTGACTTCTAAGTTCTGCATAATTATTAAATGGTGCAATCAGGACTGAACCTTGTAAGTTGCATGTCTGTGTCTGTGCACATGTAGGTCTTATTAAATCTGGCTAATACTGGCTAGCTAGTGTTACTCAGTGGTTGAGTGTCTAACTATGAACAAAGAGGTCACAGTTCCATTTCTGGTCAGGGTACCTGCTCAGGTTGTGGGCTGCATCCTGCTCAGGTTGTGGGCTGCATCTCATATGGAGTGTGAAGTAGACAACCCTTCAATGATTCTCTCTCATCATTTATGTTTCTATCTCACTCTCCCCTCTCTTCCTCTCTGAACTCAATATATATATATATATATATATATATATATATATATATATATATATATATATATATATATATAAATCTTGCTAGCACTACTTTATTTGTTCAAAATTGCTTCCTCTAATTTCAGAATTAAGTCCTAGATTTTACACTCGAGAATTATACCTTTCTGACTTTATAAAATTCTAGATAACTTAAAAATTAATAGAGGTAATATTTTCTGGAATTCCTAGTTTCAGTAAGACCAAGAAAAAATTATGAAAATCTCTTCACATTAGAAGCTAACTATTTTTACCCAGTCTTAATAGCACATGATAAATATGGTAGGCCTTTACTTCCCATGGGATATTACCAGTGCAATACAACTGGGAAGACCAGAGCAACCAGAACAATGTGATCAAAAAGACAATCTGTGTTATTATACAAGCAGTTACATTTTCATTACAACTCAGGTGTTTAACCAAGTTCAGAGGCAAGAATATAGCTAGTCTCTGTATACTATATCATAAAGAGGCAATATGCAAATTGATCATCATTCCAATACACAAGATGGCCGCCCCTATTTGGATACAAGATTTCACCACAAGATGGCCAGCAGGGGAGGGCAGTTGTGGGTGATAAGGCCTGCAGAGGAGGGCATTTGGCGGGGATACCAGGTATGCAGGGGAGGATAGTTGGAGGGGACTCAGACCTGCAGGAGAGGGCATTTGAGGGCAACCAGGTCTGCAGGGGAGGGCAATTGGGAGGACCAGGCCTGCAGGGGAGGGCCATTGGAGGAACCAAGCCAGCAGAGGAAGGCAGTTAGGGATGACTGGGCTGGCAGGGGAGGAAAGTTAGTGGCAACCAGGCCTGCAGGGCAATCAGACTAGCAGGTGAGCAGTTAGGCATAGATCAGGTTGGAAGGGGAGTGATAAGGAAGTGATCAGGCTGGCAGGTAGAAGCGGTTAGGGCAATCAGGCAGGCAGGCAGGTGAGCAGTTGGGAGCCAGCAGTTCTGGATTGTGAAAGGGTGCAGGTGGGCTGAGGGACAACCTCCCCTCCCCCCATGCACAAATTCCATGCACCAGGCCTCTAGTTAATAATAATGTCAAAAGCCAGGAGAGCAAGTTAGGAGAGACTTTATAAACCCTTATGAACTTATGAAATGCTAAAAGTAATTGGAAGCCAACTTTTATAATGAAGTAGATATGTGGGATGGCGTATATAAGACAAGACCCTATTGCAAAACAGAGAAAGTGTATTTTTCAGAAAGTAGTACTGGTGTTTACATTAAAATCTCTCATTCATTTACATATTGTTTTCCATCCTACTTAAAAAAAGAGTAACATTAACCATCACTCTGAAACACCAATAAGCCGCACTCACCAGCCAATCAGGAACAAGTATGAAAATTAATTGAATCAAGATGGCTGCAACCATGGAGTAAGCAGGAAGCTTGGGTTTCCTCAGCAATGAAGGAAGCCAAGCTTTCTGCACACCCTGATGAGCCCAGGCCTCCACGTAAGGCTATAAAGTTTCAATTATAGAAGATAAATAAATTCTAGATAAAAGTGCCTCCACTTGGGTCACCTGGGTCTATGGCCGGCCTGCTAACCAACACAAGCCCCTTGTCCATGCTGCATCATGCCCCAAGGGAACCCCTGCTCTAATCTGGGACACCCTTCAGGGCAAACCAGCTGGCCCCCACCAGTACACCAGGCCTTTATACTATCTAATAAAAGAGTAATATGCAAATTGACCATTGCTCCAATGCACAAGATGGCCATCACAAGATGGCCAGCAGCGGAGGGCAAATGGGAGGAACCAGACCTGCAAGGGAGGGCAATTGTGGGTGATCAGGCCAGCAGGGAAAGGCAGTTGGGAGGGACTAGGCCTGCAAGAGAGGGCAGTTCGGGGTGATCTAGCCTTTAGGGGAGGGCAGTTAGGAGTGACCAAGTCAGCAGGGAAGGACAGTTGGGGAGGACCCAGACCTTCAGGGGAGAGTAGTTGGGGGGACCAGGCTTGTAAGGGAAGGCAGTTAAGGGCAAACAGGCTAGCAGAGGAGAAATTATTCATCAATCAGGCTGGCAGGGGATTGGTTATATGGTAATCAGGCTAGTAGGCAGAAATGGTTTGGGGCAATCAGGAAGGCAGGAAGGCAAGCAGTTGGGAGCCAGCAGCCCTGGATTATGAGAGTGATGTCCGACTGCCCGTTTAGGCCCAACCCAATGTCCGACTGCCTGTTTAGGCCCAAACCTACTGTGATCAGGCCTAAATGGGCAGTAGGACATTCCTCGAGGGGTCCCAGATTGGAAAGGGCTCAGACTGGGCTGAGGGATATATACCCCCATGCATGAATTTCATGCACAGGGCCTCTAGTAAATACTATAAAATAATTGACACACATATTTGTGTGATTATCTTCATTTGAGAAAAATTCAGGTTTTTTTCATTTTGACACGTCAAAACTGAACACAGGAAACTGAACACCTTATCTTGTCCATACCTAAAAAAAAAATAGTTTTAAAAACTGTACACATGTTAGTAGCTATCATTGACAGATTACAGAACTAATTCCAAATGGTACAGAAAGATCTAAAGAATATATATGCTTTAAAATTTCAGAATAATATTGTCAAGGTCTATCCATCCATGTTGTTGTAAATATCAGCATTTCATCTTTTCTTATGGCTGAGTAAGAACCTATGGTGGACAAAGAATAGAATATACAGACCATGTAGCATAGAAATGTAAGTTTGAAACCTATATGGTCCTTTTAATCATTGTAACCTCAATAATTTTAATAAAGAAAAATAAATAAAATGCATGTGATGTTATAGTGGTCAATTAACAATACACACCCAACTTTTATAAGAAAGAATTTTTGTTTACAGCCAAAAACAGATGCTTGTAGTGGAGCCTTGGTTGTCTTAAGATTATAAGTATCTCTTTTTATCTGTGGTTATTCTGTATCTGTGAATCTCCCAGGATAAAACCCTTTATATAAGGCCCCATGAACCGAATGTGCCCCTTGTACACAGCTTGAGAAAAAGAATCATGAAGCAATTTCAAATTCTTAGATACAAATATTTGTCAGTTGAACTTGAAATATCATGATGTTAGTTATTATCTATGGAGGGAAAAATGATGTTAAATGAGGGATGCTGGAGGATGCCATATGACTAACCTGAAGAGAAATAAGAGAGAAAAAAGTCATCAGGTGAACTGTATGGGGCAAAATGACAAAGACCTATGGAACCAGAGGACAGATATTTCAAAGAAAGTGAAAGTAATAGACTTTTGATAAAATGAGCTGCATTTGGAAAAACATAAAGTGACACACAAAAAAGAAGTGTCTGGTCAAGATTTTGGAAAATTTCACAGATAAACATATTTCTGATTTAAAAGCAATAGGTTTAACTTTTATGATATCGGGTACTTTTTGTTTATATTTTTTGGCTTCTTATTTGGCTGATGTTGCAGTGAATTAAGCACTACTCATTTCATTACAATCCCCTCTAGTATCATATGTCAAGAACCAAGAAACATATATTAGGATCTATGGATGATGACAGTATTCATAATTGTTCATTTTTTTATTCTCATGATTTGAAATGAATGGGCATAAGTAGGGGGTAAAGCACAGAGAACACAGGCATTGCTGGAGTATAAAAAGTGTAAATGAGGTTAGTAAGGGGAAGATAGATAAATAGAAAACTTTGGACAGCAAACTTTGGCCCATAATCTGCGACACAGAGGAAAGGAGAGAGGTTGAGTGAATGTTTGCTGAAAATTGAATGCAAGAAAGGTTAAGTGTTTTCCATTGCTACTTGCTCCTGACTGCTAATGAGCAGCATCAACAATGTGCTTCAGATGAATGAGCAAGATCATCCTGCTACTAGAATGCTATCAAAGCTTTTTAAAGGTAGTTTCTTCTACTTCTTCTTTTTCTTTTTCTTTTTTTTTCCTTCTTCTTCAAACCATGGGTCTGAATTGTAGGCAGGAAGTTGTTCAGTTTGCCTGAGATTAAGAAATAGAAGTGCCTAGTCAGCGTGACTCAGTGATTGAGTGTCCACCTATGAACAAGGTGGTGATGGTTCAATTCCTGGTAGGGACACATGCTGGGTTACAGGCTTGATCCCCATCATGGGGCATGCAGGAGTCAGCCAATTAATAATCATCTCTCATTGTTGATGTTTCTATCTCTCTCTGCCTCTCCCTTCCTCTCTGAAATCAATAAAAATATATTTTAAAAAAGAAATAGAAGCCTCTAGAAATATTTATTAATTATATATATCGTGCTACTTTTAATTATAAAAAAATATTCATTAGTAGAGACCAATATAATTTAGTAATTTTTGGCCTATTCTAATTGCATTTTATATTACCTCTTATAGCACATTAGTTATTATTTACCCATGATCTTAAAGTACATTTCCAAGAAACTTTTAACCTTTTAGATGCAAACACATACAATTAAAATCGTACACAGCTGATGAATAATGAATCAAATCTACACATAGCTAATTTTATTTTGAGATTAGACTATGAATACTGAGCTGCATTGAGCTACCTGAACACATTATATTCCTTACCATACTCTTCTGAAATACCCTGCCTTTTGCACACAGCAATTAGTCAGATATTGTTTGAATCATCACTAGCGATGTCAAACGTCACTGTAAACTATACAACAGTCTCAGCCTCTATATTGTCCTGTAAAAATGCTTACCTTGCCCACATATTGCGTGTCTGTACCTGTGTACTCCTCCAACAGAAAGAACTGGTTCCACATCCAGCCACGCTTGGTGCGACGGAGCATTTTACCGTCATCTTTTGTCAAACTCATCATCCTTCTGCTTGGCAAACCACTGTTAGCCTTTTCTTGTAATGGCATAGCCTCAACTGCATAAAACATATAGGTCCAGATGAATAGTGGTAGGCAATGGTAAGTCCTCATTATTTGCGGCTTCGGCAGGATATCAAATTCAAGGTACCGTCTATTTCCCCTGAGGAGTAGGGGGAGAAAATGGTGTATTAGGTTGTGTCTCACTTTCAAATGACCTGTAAACTGTAAAACTTTTCTAAATGTTATAAAAATTATATATATATATATATACATATATATATGTATATATATATACATATATATATGTATATATATATATATAATTTTCCATGTTATATCAGTGAACTATTCTTAAAAACTTATATAGATAAGTAGGAAGACATATCACAAACTATACAGGAAGTTAATAACTGACTTTAATATAATTATATCGCAGCATATACATGTGAATATGGTGGTACCTCGAGATACGAGTGCCCTAACACCTAACATATGAGATTTTTGAGATCCGAGCCCTCGAGAGAGCGATTTTTGCTTTGAAATATGAGCAACATTTGAGATAGGAGTAATCGCGCGGATTGTCCGGCTGCAAACGACCCACCAGTTTCCCACGCCTCAAGGCTACGGAACGAATTAAACTCGTATCTTGAGGTACCACTGTATATTTATAACTTAAAACACTAGATATTTTGAAAAAAAAATCTCTATAATACATCAAAGATCATAGAGGCCTTAAGTGGATTATTTATTAACATATGCATATATATGAACATATGTACTTTGCAGAAAACTGTTCTCTGCCCACAATCTACAACATTTTACTAGCTATTTTCTCCTCTTCCTCCTCCTCTTGTTTTTCTTCCACCTCCTCTTTTTCTTCTGTGATAAGTTGAGATGGTGTCTCAAGGAAAATTCAATGATACCAAATATACTTTGGATTGTGTCTTGCAATACATGGTGCCATACAATGCTGATATTTACAATTGATAGCTATCATTTCCCCCAACAATCAGTTAAGTGAGTCACTCAAATTTATTTGAGACTAAGTTGAACATGTTCTGAATGGAAACATTTTGCCTGATGGTTTTAAAACAACACCACATTTATTTCCTAATAAGAAAGAAGAGCACACAAATTGATATTATGAAACTAGGTGTGGGATACTTCAATCCAGTTTTTGAAAGAAAGAATGTCTCTCTGTTGCGATAGTAAGTGGAATCTTTCTGAAGTAAAAACAATAACTCATTTGGTATCTCAATTAATTTTATTTATTAACATATTGGCTTAGGTTTATACGGCATTTAATTTGGTAGATGTAAGATGATAATACTGCTGCTGCTGATGATGATAATGACTTGCTAAGCAATAGAAACCCATCTCAAACTAGTGTAGGCAAAAGAAGGATTAATTGAATTATAAAATTAAATTAAGCATGGAAAGGAAAGAATGAAAGGGGCAAAGAGGCTATTGGGCATTTCCTGCTCATGAAAACTAGAATTGGGGGATTGAGTACTTGAATACTATGGTCTGTCTCTGATTCCATCTCTCTTTTCTTTCTCACTTTGGACTAAGCTTTCTCAATTTGATGAAATATTAGAATTTGTAGAGTTCAGATTCAAAATGTTCTGATCCAGAAAGCAACCAATAGCTATTTCTAACCTGTGTTTGAAAAGTCCTGGTAAAGGATTCAGATTTACCTGGCATAGCCCAAATGCTCAATGCCAGAACATCCTATATAGTAAAAAGCCAATATGCAAATCGACTGAACAACAGAACGACTGGTAGCTATGACGTGCCCTGACCACCAGGAGACAGATGCTCAAAGCCGGAGCTTCCCGCTGGTATTCAGTGTGCTTCTCCTCAGCCAGAAGCCAAGCTCACTGGCTGAGGGACCACCCTCCCCCTGATTGTACAAATTTGTGCACTAGGCCTCTACTATACCTATAATTAAATTGCATTTATCAAAGCATAAAGATCAAATAAAAACCTCTAGCTTGGCTTTGTCTAATTATCTGTGAGACTTTGGGATATTTACCCACATTACTAGGTCTTAACTACTCCTTCTATCAAAGGAATATAATTAGCCCCTGATTCCCAAGTTATCATTAATATTTTGTTGAACTTTTAATAGTCATTTGCAGTTCAAGGACTTATTTTTACAACAGCTTATACCAATGAAAATACTGACACATTAAGAATGTAAATACTGTGATAAAAAGTCTTATAGGAAATAAGTGTCAGAACTAGTTTGAGACCCAAACAATATAAACTTCTTCAATTAATATCAGAAAACCACAATGCCAAAGAATGCTTAGAAAAAGGGTGATAGAAAGTACCATCTAGTGGTCACTAGCTCAGTAGATGACGCTCATATTGTTGCTTAGTGATGTGCAGTGGGAAATGAGCATCAGGGAATGTCAAGGACAGCAGATATCTCACTCTCATAAAATTCAACCAATTCCTGAGTTCACCCTACTGATTACCCTGATTTCTTCTCACTGAGAAATCCCTTCGGCCATTGTCTTCTCTGATAACCCTTGCCAGAGAAATTGGAGAGCATTCTTCATTTCCTGAGGTCTGTTCTAACTCTGATGCCCACTTTGGATGGAACATAAGCCTTTACACACACACACACACACACACACACACACACACACACACACACGCCCCATTGTATTAGAGGGAGCCAGTGACTTCAACTGGGTTTAGGATCCCAGGGTTTAGGCTTTAAAGCTCAAATACAATATTGCATTCATTTTCAGTGCCTTGAAAAGCATTTGGGTTACTTTATGTTTCTGAAAGGTTAATCCGGCTATAGAGTTGAAATAAGTTAGAGGGTAGAAAAGGGTTTGGTTAAAAGGGGGATCAGTTAGATTCTCTCACTCTAGTCCAGTAGGAGATGACAATGGCCTATAGAGAAATGGCTTGAAGTGGAAGTGGAGAGTGATACTCTGTTCAGGTTCCCTTAGCCCTTTTAATATATAATATGCCCACACAAAGGCATGTGCGCGCGCGCGCACACACACACACACACACACACACACACACACACACTACACCATTTTGTATGGTTTCCCTCTTCTTATGGCTTGTGCCTGCAGTTCTCTTTGGAGAGCTTCCTTGGGCTACTGGAGCCACTTTTCCCACAGGCAGAGGAAGCTTACAGTGCCTACAGCTTAAAAATTATCTCCCACAGAATCCCTGAACCATTGTCTAACAGGTGCAGAAACATGAAAACCTACATGTTCTGTACAACGCGGAACTCCCCTGCAGAATCATGCCGGGGCTGGAACTTTGACTAACATTAAACCTTCTTTGGATTATATCCTGTCTTGTTTTTTCCCCCATTCTTTCCCTAGCTTCCTGGTCTGGAAGCAGTGTATTAACTAATCACTTGCATACAAATCCTCACCTCCGTGTTTATTCCTGGAGAACAAGACATAAGACATAGACAAAATTCATATAGTCACATGATTAAAAACTACCTTCTCATGTATTGGTCATGATAGAGAGTCGAAAAAATAAGAAATATATAATTTTTAGATTTTTAATTTGTGAACTGGGTGGATGATTGAGCCATTCATTGAGTGGAAAAGCAGTTCTTTTAAAAAAATAAAGAATTAATTTTTTTGGTTATTTTTATTCAAAATAAATAATGTTTATACTGTTGTTGCTAACATTTTGGCATAATTAATAATAGAAAGGGAAGAACTCACTATTATACTGGTTTTACATCATTTAATTTATATATTTCCTAAAGGCCTGGTGCATGAAATTCATGCACTTGGAAAGAGGGTGTCCTTCAGCCCAGCCTGTGCCCTCTTGCAGTCTGGGAGCCCTTGGGGGATGTCCAACTGATGGCTTAGGCCCACCAGCCATGAACCTGGCTTAGGGCTTCTGGCTGAGTGATGCTCCCTCTGCAGAAGTGCACTGAACACCGGGCATAGCTCCTGCATAGAGCATCTGCCCCTGGTGGTTAATGTGCGTCATAGCAACCAATCATTCTCTCGCCACTCCCATGCTTTGTCAATTTGTATATTAACCTCTTATTATATAAGCTGATAGCCTTTCAAAGTAGAGTCATATACTTCCTCATATTCTTTTTAAAATATATTTTTATTGATTTCAGAGAGGAGGAGAAATAGTGAGAGATAGAAACATCAATGATGAGAGATAATCATTGATTAGCTGCCTCCTGCATGCCCCCTACTAGGAATCAAGCCTGTAACCCTGGCATGTGCTTTTGGCCAGAATTAAACCCAGGACCCTTCAGTCTGGATGGTGACACTCTATCCATTGAACCAAACCAGTTAGGGCAACTCCTCCTCATATTCTTATGAGAAAACTGAGGTACAAAGAGGTTCAATGATTGCCCAGATATAAAAATTGAGAATTAAATCTTGGTATGCCATTGCACTTGGGCTCACCCTACTAACTTCTATGATGTTGAATGCTGGCAAGCAACATTTATTCTAACTTGTCTTCTGTATTCTAGGAAATTTTCTGACTCTTTCCTCAAACACTTTTTATTTAACTTTCATCTCAGTAATATTACAAAGAGGGAATGGCTTGTGCCAAAGGATTGGATTGAAACTATCACAGGGTGTTAGACAGTTGTGGAAAGAAGGAACTGAGGATTTGAATTCTGTTTATTGATGACATTGCTGTAGTAATTAGACTGCTGCTAAGTAACACTGCTCCATAGGCACCCATCTGGAGGCCTCTTCCATGAGCTTCAATGCTTGCCCAGTTCAATGTCTTTGACTTGACTCCCAATCTCACCTGCAACTATCTATCTGGGCTATCCATAGCCCTCCCTGTCTCATTATATTCAGTCTTTATATAATTTTCTGCTTTTTGGAGAAGTCTTCTAAACAACTTTTTTTCAGTCTCTATTGATTGCTTTCATACGACACATTTATTTTCTTTTTGTCATTTACCATGATTTTAATTCTCTCTTTCATTTAGTAGATTATAAATTTATTGACTCATTCCCCTTGTTATAATGTAACTTCTTTGGTGGTGAGATATTTTGTAAATGATCGTGTCCTGTTAAAAGCAGTTATTGACATGCAATAGGTACTTAATATGTATATGTAAAATTAATTGTTTAGTGAGTCATGCATAAAATGGATAATCCACAACTTGAACCTAGGATCACATACATTTATTTAATATTCTATTCCATAAACAAGTTGATAGAGATATGGAAAGAGTTGGACTGGGAAGAAATGTGCCTTTTAAAAGAAGGTTCCTATTAACAAATGTCACCCTAATAAATTTAATAAAAATACATTTAAAAAATAATTCTTGTTTTTTCTCACAAGTGGAATATAATTAGCAGTGAAGTAAGAGTAATATTAATTTAAAAATTCTATAACATGAAATTAGTATAAATTTCACAAGATGATTGCTATAAGTGATAAAATGTTTATTTGAACTCTGAAGCCCTTTCATGAAATATCTATATTTTCCCCTCATAATTCTTGATATAATTCTTTACAATTAGGATATAAAACCTATTCCCATAGACTTTAAAATTGTCCATATCCTTTATTCATTTAACAGCAACAAGGTGATTACTAAATTTTTCTGTTTAATTATCTCATCAGCTTTATATACTCTACATCTTAATCACATTTTTGTTGACAAATAAATACCATCAGATGAATTATAAATAATAATATTTTAAATTTGGTTTAACTTTGAGTTTGTAACCAGAGAATTCACTTGAATATTTTAAACTTTAAAAACTAAACATAGTTTTATTATTATTCCGTTCCCTTAATTATATTTCAATTGCATTTTAGAAAAAAATAGCTTTTGGCTATTTGTGAATCAAGAAAAATGTGCCTTGTTATAAGTAACTAAATATTAAACTTATAAAATCTACATTTAAAATTAAATTATGTTTTTATTTATTATCCCCATAGTTTAAACACAGATAAAGTATTTTAATAATTTCAATCTTGTTTTTCAAGCAAAGCTTTTTAGATGAAATGTATGTATAAGACAGGTGGATGGGATTAATTTTAGTAACTTATTATACAGTTTGTCATCAACAAACTACTTCCACACAAATAAACCTATGCATATTTAAACGCAACAACTGTGAGATAGGGTTATAAATTTAAACCTTTCCGAAATGACATATGAAGTTTGGAGAAATGAAGAAAACCATTTCTGATTATCCAGGTGTTTTGTGGTTTTAGCTGCATTCCTACATATGTCTGATTCCTAGGCCATCGGTTATTTTTCCAACACATTAGTATGTTTTTATATCAGTTGGAGACACAAGTCTGACAGCTCAGTTATGTAAGTGACATATATATGGATCAAATCCTATGACTAAGCACCAAAATTATGAGTATTATATAATCAAGGAACTATTTTGGGATATATGTCTTAATATATCAATTTTTCATAGTAATTGATAATCCTTATATTTATTATACAAATATAGGTAGATATATATGAATATACATGTAATAGATGATTACTTTGCCATTTATTTCTTATATGTGTGTGTATGTATATATGTATACTAGTATATAGTCTCTAAAATCACTTTGTGATTTTTTTCAAGAATCTATGCCCTAATATTGTCACATTGTATTTTAAGATTCTACCCTTCTCTACGTAAATGTTATAAAATAATTAAAAAAACAACAATAATAAATTGTTGAAACAAATATGAGCTGCTAACTTTATATAAGCATCCTTAATGGTTTAACACTATTGAACACCCAGCTTTGAAATTTAGCATTAGGTCTTTCCTAGAAAATTGGCAGATGAGAGACTCTTGAATCATATTTTGCCAATGATTTATCAAACAAACAATAATAACATCACATAAAATAAAATTAAAAATCATAGAATGTATGGTATTATAGAACATAAAGACATGCAAACAACCTATTTCCAGTATTTGAGAAAAGTATGGTCAATGACTTTTTGTTATATGGAAAACACATGAATTTTCAATTAAAAGTAGATAAGCAAGCAAGTTTTTTCACCCCCAGTGTTCTGAGTGGAAATCAAGAGTATCAACATTGACATATGACCTTCTATTGTAACGATGTTCCATTTGAAGTTGGCCAAGATATTATTATATCTACTCAATTAATACATTCCCTAAAATAGAACAAAGACAAAATCAGACAAGTTAGCTGGTATTACTTTGGAAATAATTTAATTTGGAGATATGCCTTTTGAGTAAATCATTTTAGCCTAACAGAGATTTAAAAAGAAGAGAGGTATCTATATTCTTGACTTTTTAAGAATGTTAACTAACAAGGTATTACTGGTATGGGGTGAAGGCAACATTTAATATTATCACAAAAAAATGGTGAACTATTAAGTCACTGTGTTATTACATACTGAAAACTGGACAAAATGATTTTCAAGTTAAGGGGGCATGAATACTTAATATGCAGCATACATTGGGCTATAATAAAGCCCAGGAAAATGCACGCCATCATATCAGCATAAGGACACTCAATAACGCGTTCACTTAAGATTGTGGACTATAAATACCATGCCTCCTAAAGAAAGCAATGTTCCTGGGATAAATAGCCAATACCAAGTCTTGGGTATAAAACCTCTTGTATCCAAATGCAAAGAAGTGAGCAAAGACAACTGGGGTCGTGTCAAAAGGACTCAAGAGATCATTGAAGGGCTCCCAACTAACCAATGATGGAATAATATGATTATCAAAAATGATAATTACTAAATAGATTGAAACAGATGATTTAATAAAAGAGCAACATGCAAATTAACCATCACTCTGCAACAAAAATGGCGGTGCCCAAAGCCACATGATGGCAGCGCCCAGTTCTCTCAGCCTCGCCGGAGTCCCCCAGGCCCAGCGAGTGCTGCCACTGAGAGCCAGCAGCAGCATAAGTGGCCTGTGGAATGCTGCCCAGAGGCTCTCCTGAACCTTTATAAAAAACTAAAACAGCCAAAACTGGTTTGGCTCAGTGGATAGAGCATTGGTCTGTGGACTGAAGGGTCCCAGGTTCGATTCTGGTAAAGGGCATGTACATTGGTTGCGGGCACATCCCCAGTAGGGGGTATGCTGAAGGCGGCTGGTCGATGTCTCTCTCTCATCAATGTTTCTAACTTTTTATCCTTCTCCCTTCCTCTCTGTGAAAAATCAATAAAATATATTACCAAAAAAAAACTAAAACAAATTCACTCCCCACGGAGTGATTCCACACACACACATACCTGCAGGCTTGGATCTCAGCCTGGGAGGCACCTGCACCCCCACAGAGTAATCCCCTCCTAGTGGCAGCCTGGGGTGTCCACCTGGGAGGCTCCTGCACCCCATGCAGCAATCACCTCCCAGCAGCAGCCCGGGTGTCCGGCTGGGAGGCACTCACACCCCCATGCAGCGATCCCCTCCACACACACATGTCTAGCCTTAGGGTCTCAGCCTCAGAAGCACCTGCAACTGGGCAACTGATCCTGCCCTACTGACACACTAGGGAAGTCAGCCTTGGAACTTCCTTCACCCCAGTAGAATGATTGGAGAGGGGGGTATGCGGGTATCTGGGCGACAGTGCCCAGCATACCTCTCCCATTGGATAGAAACTTCTGACCAGTTTAGGGAGGTAAATGGGTTTTGTTTTGTCTTGACAAACCACAAAAAAAATGTCTGAGGTAGGGTTTCACATTGGAAGTAACTTAGAACTAATTTATGTAGGCAAACAGGGACATTGCAGTTACATTACTGGAGGGTACCCCAGAAGTTGGCTCTGCAATGGCAGTGGCAGGCACTTCCCACCCTGGTTCCTCAGCACCTCCAGCGGGGCTTGAGCCCACCCAGGAAGGCCTTTTCCCCTAGAGTTTTCACCAAGGCAGGAAGGTTTTGTAGACATGAATAAAAAGTGCCCACGCACAAGTCCTGAAGATGCCAGGGATGGCAGAAATGACAAAGAAAATGGGAAAAGAGAAAAACTAGAAACACCACCAATCCCAACATACTTCATCTTTTTCTTCAGATGATGGTTTGTTTCCCTCTTCATCTTCTGGAAGCAAGACAGATTCAAGTACTGATGATTCTACCAACATAAAAGTTAAGAGAAAGAGAGGACAGAAAAGGAATAAAAGGAGAAAAGAAAGAAAAGACAAAAGATGAAACATCAAGAAAAAGAAAGAGAAGGAAAAAAGGAAGAAACACCACATTATATCACCTTCCCAAAGTCTCATGAAATTCTTATTTAAGGAGTTTATTTTATGACACTTTTAGTTTGGGTTTACATTTGTACTGGTTTGTCAAGATCACGGCAGGTACATTGTCCAGTATATTAAAGAAAAAAAAACTACCTAATAAAGAGAGAATATGCAGAGGAGGGAATTTGGGGGTGACCAGGCTGTCAGGGGAGGGCTGTTGGGAATGATTGGGTCAGTGGGGGAGCAGTTAGATGTCAATCAGGCTGGTAGTTGAGTGGTTAGAGGGTGATCAGGCTGGGAGGCAGAAGTGGTTAGAGGCAATCAGGCAGGCAGGTGAGCAGTTGGGAGCCGTCAGTTCCGGATTGTGAAAGAGATATCCAATTGCCTGTTTAGCAGGCAGTCAGACATCCCAAAAGGAGTCTCGGATTGGAGAGGGTGCAGGTTGAGCTGAGGGATACCCCCTCGGTGTACAAATTTTGTGCACTGGTCCTCTAGTATACAATTCATGGGTATATAAGAATAGGAGTTTAAAAATGTTTATTGGTCATCGTTATTCTGAAATGGATGAATAAAGGAAAATAATAAAAAGTAAAGCAAGTTAAAGAGATACATTGGGAGAGGTACTGTTATTTTTAATATTATCAAAAAGACCCTTTCAATTATGGTGACATTGTGCAGAAAGCCAAAGAGTCAGGAGTGAGTTAGGAGGATTTCAGTGGGAATCATGTTCCAGAAAAAAGAAAATGTAGTTTGTAGCAAGGACTGCGGTGCATTTTAGAAGCCTTCAAGTCACAGAAAGGACCTAAGCTGAGTTAAGCTGAGTTAACAAGGGGAAAGTTATAGACTACAAAGAAATGGAGAGGGGCAGCTTCCAGAACCCTAAAAACCAAAATAAGGAGTTATAACCTTCATGATACTGACATCAGGTCAGGGTTTGTTTGCTGTAGAGGGGAATTATGACTTAATATTAAATGCGTACTTCTAGCTGGCACATGAAACATAGACTTGACAACAAAGGACACAAAGAAAATGCTGAAGAGGTGATTGAAATAATATTGATAAAACAATGTTTTTACTGGCTTGAAATTAGTAGAAGTGGAAGAGTTAGGAATACGTCCCAGGTTTGGGCTTGAAAAACAGATTTAGAGTTGCCATTTCCTGGTGAGAGACAATGGATGAGTTCAGGTGGTGTGTGGGACTAGAAATAGAGTAGATCTTTAATATATAATACTAAAGGCCTGGTGCATGGATTTGTGCACTAGAGGGGTCCCTCAGCCTGGCCTGCATCTTCTTGCAATCTGGGACCCCTCAGGGAATGTCAGACTGCTGGTTCTGGCCCAATTCCTGCAGGTTGGCCTGTAGGGGTCGGGCCAAAATCAAAGGATGTAGTAGTGCACAAAGCGGCAGGCAGCTGGGAAGGAGGCTGAACCTGGACAGGTGCCACACCATTCCCACTCATGCACGCCTGCTATGTCTGCCACTCCCTCAACTCAGTAACACTGCCGCAGAGGCAGGCAAGGCTTGTGATTCTGAAGCTACGCTTGCCCGCTGTGAGCCAGGTGTCTGGAGCGCGTTGGTCAGCTGAGCTGTGCTCCTGCTCTGAGAGCATACTGACCCCCAGTTGTGTTGAACGTCTGCCCCTGGTGATCAGTGAACATCATAGTAACTGGATGTTTGGTCACTTAGGCATATATATATATATAGATATATATATTCCTTTCCTTTAAACCAAAATTCTTGATTAAGTCATTATATAATTATATGCTATTAAGGTGCAATCCTATATAATAAAATAGTAATATGCAAATTGACTGTATCTCCACTACCCTCACAAGCTACACCCACCAGCCAATTAGGAGCAATTATGTAAATTAACCCAATCAAGATGGCTGTGGCCACGGAGCAAGCAGGAGGCTTGGAGTTCTCCTCCAATGAGGAAAGCCAAGCTCTCACAGCCCTGGCCTCTGCTCAAGTCTACAAAGTTTCAGTTACAGAAGGTACATAAATCCCAACAAAAATGGCAGGCAGCCATGGAGCTGGAGAGAACAGGAGGCTTGAGTTGCCCCCAGTAATGGAAGAAGCCAAGTTCCCTCAGATCTGGCCTCTGCTCAAGGCTACAAAGTTTCAATTTTAGAAGATAAATAAATTCCAGGTACCAGTGCATCCACTTGGGTCACCAGAGGTGTGGGAGGGGGCAAGGCTCCTTGGCCAGGTCACCCCATGCCCCAAGGGAACCCCCATCCTGATCCAGGACACCTTTCAGGACAAACCAGCTGGCCGCAACCCATGAACCAGGCCTCTATCCTATCTAATAAAAGAGTAATATGCAAGTTGACTCTCATTCCAACACACAAGTTGGTTGCCCCTATGTGGACACAATATGGCCACTAAAAGATGGCCAGCAGAAGAGGGAAGTTTGGGGGGGGGTTGACTGGGCCTGTAGGGAAGGGCAGTTGAGGGGGAACCAGGCCTGCAGGGGAGGGCAGTTAGGGGCAAACAGGCTGGCAGGGGAGCAGTTAGGCATCAATCAGGCTGGCATGGGAGTGGTTAGGGGGTAATCAGGCTGATAGACAGAAGTGGTTAGGAACAACCAGGAAGGCAGACAGGTGAGCAGTTGGGAGCCAGCAGTCCTGGGTTGTGAATATAGTAGGATCAGGCCTAAATGGGCAGTTGAACATCCCTCAAGCAGTTCCAGATTGGAGAGGGTGCAGGCTAGGGTGAGGGACACACACCCCCTGTGCACGATTTTCTTGCATCGGGCCTCTAGTAAAGGAATATACATCTGCCTAGTAAACTATAAATGATATTTGAGAAGGTCATTGTAAGTTATTACATTTACCCTTTTAAAGGTATAAGCACATTCAAAGTTTATTGTTAAGTTTTAATGTGGAGCCTGCAATAGATACTGGTGATCCATACACATGCCATTCACAAAGCCAAACTAGTGATGTTATTTCTCTCACCATCAATGACAATAAAGTATGAACACCTAGATGCTTTGCTCCAGAGTCTTCATCCTCAGAGCCTCTCTCTGAGATCAGGCCAATGCTAGACTAAACCTGAGGCAATGTTCATGTTGTACTTTTTCCCCCCTCTCTCTCCTGTTTCATTCCAACCCTACCACATTCTCTTGGTCATTGTACTTTTTATAATAGCCCTAGGAATCCAATATAGTACTGCTTAATTATTAATAGTTATTAACCATTTGTAGTATTTCCTTAACTTTGTCAGGTAAAGGTAAAAGATTCTGTCTTCCTCTGGGCTTCCATGTCATTGAGAGCATAATATTAAGAACAGAGAGGTAACATGAAGAATTTTTTAAGAACACAAACTCAGAATTATTTCAAAAGACTGTACTACCTACTAGTTATGTAACTTTTGAAGAAACACTTCTATGTCTCAGTTTCTTAATTTGTGAGAATTATAATAATCCTATATAATAAAAGTGTAATATGCAAATTGACCCTCATAGCAGGAACTACCGGGAATGACCACCAGGGGGCAGCTCAAGGCAGGAGCTGCTTCTTGGTGGTCAGTGCACTCCCACAGGGGAGCTTAGCTCAGCTGCAAGCCAGGCTGAGGGCTGTGAGCAGAGTGAAGGGGGTGGGAGCTTCTCCCACCTCTTCAACAGCGCTGAGGTGTCTGACTGTTGGCTTAGGCCCAGTCCCCACATTAGACATCACCTGAAGACTCTTGGACTGTGAGAGGGCACAAGCCGGGCTGAGGGAGCTCCTTCCCGCTCACAAGCACCGTGCCTCCTAATATGCTAAGTGTCTGGTCATACAGTTGGTTGTTCAACCAATCACAGTGTAATATGCTAATAATATGCTAAGAGCGCTCAACTGCTGCCTATGAAGTGCACTGACCACCAGGGGACAGTTAGTCTACCTGTTGACCAGGACCCAGATGTTCTGATTAGTAAGTTAGCTTGCTGCTGGGGTCCAGCCTATCAGGACTGAATGAGATGGGCTGGACATTCCCTGGAACCCTCCCGTGGACCCTCACTGGCTGGCCAACCTCCTGTGTCTCTCCCTGGTCCCAATTGTGCACCAGTGGGTCCTCAGCCTGGCCTGTGCCCTCTCACAATCCGGGACCCCTTGGGGGATGTCGGGGATCCAGTTTCAGCCTGATCCCACAGGGACCCCACTGATGCACCAACTCATGCACTGGGCCTCTAGTAATGTTAATAATACTCATAGAGCTGCTGCAAAATCTCTTGAAAGACTGATATGCTCCATTAAAGTTAGCTACTTTTAAATTACTGTGACTTTTCAGACTATAACTCAAAATAGTCTTGCACAGCACAGAAGATTCAAAACGTGTTGGGGGACTACATAATATGTTTAAAATCCTTAATGTTCAGTATGTTGAGTTCCATATCATATCTCTTAAAACATTTTGAAAATTCAAATGGGAAATGTAATATAGAAGGATATAATATTAAAATATTAAAATCATATATAAATCATGAATATTTCCATTTAAGTATTTTTCTCAAATATATATTAAACATATGCATGTATGTTTGTTTTCCTCAGCCAGCAAAATTACACTTATATTCTTGAAATGTACTGTGTAATACTGAGAGAGCCTCTTGTAAAGATTTCTTGGCACTGATGTCAATCTAAATGTCATTATCGCAATCACCATGGTAATGTTTTCAATTAGCACTACACAGTCACAGCATTATGTGAACCTAGTGTACCATTTGGCACCATTTTAAAGGACCTCCATATTATTTAACTTTATCAAGTGTAATCTAGCCAATCAAAGAAAATGAAATCAACAACCACCACAATCTAGCTGTAGGTTTCCTATTTCAAATACTCTCTAACTAAACATTTAAGATATTTTAGTTTCAATATGCATCAGCATGTTTACCTTTGCAAATCACCTATTTGAGCACAATACAGATAGTGTCTCATTTTCAGACACCGATTAAAAATCCTGTGTTTATTTCATTTGAAAAGTCCATCTGAAAACAAAATGACATGTGAATGTAATAATGAAGTCCTATGGAGGGAAGGAAAATTAAGATCATAGTAACATAATAGTCCTTTATTGCTGTTAATATCTGGCATTCATTAAGCACATTGGAGGGACCAGTCACTGTTCTAAGTGTCTCCCAGTTTGTGGCGACCATTTATTCTGTTTGCATACAACCCATGCCTCCATCATCCTAGCCCATTGGGGTGGTGCTTCTCTGACATCCTGAAGTTCTGTGGAGCTATTTAGCCAGGAAAGTTTGAGTGGATGCAATGTAGGTTCTTTCTTTCTTTTCTTTTTTAAAATATATTTTATTGATTTTTTACAGAGAGGAAGAGAGAGATATAGAAAGTCAGAAACATTGATGAGAGGAGACATTGATCATCTGCCTCTTGCACGCCCCCCAATTGGGATGTGCCCGCAACCAAGGTACATGCCCTTGACCGGAATCGAATCTGGGACCCTTCAGTCTGCAGTCCGATGCCCTATCCACTGAGCCAAACCGGTTTCGGCTGTAGGTTCTTTCTGGAAAGAGATTTTATGAACTGTTCTGTGAGCCTGTTACTGTCCTTTTTCCTTTTCCTTTCCAAATAGCAACACCTGTTAGCCTATGATCCAAAATAATGAGGGGGGCTATCCTACACCCCTACCAGCCCACCTGAGATAAATATATAATGGGAGGAAGAAGAAACTATTTGAAAAGACTTCACTGTATACCCTAGTCCTTTTGACTGATACATCTATCTTAAATCACATATCAGTCTTCAAACCAACCTGGTGGAGTTGCTATTATTTACATTTAATACACAAAAATATGAAAGTACTGAGTGTTTAAATATATTACCCAAGATAATACCTGCTAGGTGATGAAACAAAAATGAGCTCTGATACTTGTACCTGCATGGAAATTAAGAGTTGTGACACGGTTTCACCTGATGATCAAAACTAATTTAATAGTATATCAGCATCAGATAAGCTCATTCAATAACTGTGAGTGAACTAGAAAAAGCACGGGTGCTAGGTATCTCCCCCCAAAATAATCAAATATCTTCCTCTCCTGGTTTCTACTTCCTTTATCAAAGTTAACTTCAAACTCTTTTTCTAGCTTTCTTGACAGAAGCTAATGCACATCTACAAAATTGCTCCAATTTCCTGATGTTCCCCAATCCAGTGCTTATCCCTGCTTTAGAAGCACTTACAAAATGCTCTGCTATGTTTCCAAACTCCATAAGCCTATCCTAACACCTTCTGACCAAAATTCCTGAAAATTTCCCATAATGCTCAGTGTGCCTTGTTATAGGAAATTGCTTGGCCACAGCAGTATTTTGGGGGATCTTTTGGGCAATGGGCTTTTCCAGTGGCAGCTGAAATTTACACTTAGGGAGTCTGACCCTAGTACCCATGGCATAACCACCATGCTGTAATCCAAATAAAACAGTATTTATTTTGAGAATGAAAAAGGTAATTAACATAGGTGATTTCCTTTTTAAACGTAGTTCTAGGAGAGATAGTTTTCCTAAACAAATTAAACGGTCTGTTTAAAACAACATACATCAAAGAAAAGTAGTAAAATTGGCACAGATATAACTTATCAGTGTTTATATAATACTTGAAGCCTGGTGCATGAAAATTCATGCGCTAGATGGGGGTCCCTCAGCTGGGTCTGCCCCTCTTAAAGTCCAGAGCCTGCAGGGGTGGGAGGCAACCCGGTGATCAGGGGAATACGACACCCCCATCACACCACTGCTGCTGCCACTGCCGGTAGTGCAAGCCTCAGTCGGCCCTGGTTACCTGAGCCTTGGGTGGCCCTGGGCAGCTGGGAACCTGGGCAGCCACCATCTGAGACTTGCCTGTGTCTCAGGCCAGGCCTGGGCGGCTGGGGGACAGAGGGAATTGGGGAACCACGAAGGCAGGCACACAGAGCAGCTGGACCCACCTTTGGTTGGGCCCGGCCAAGCCACATGCCTGCCGCCCTGGCAGGGCTGAGGGAACTGGGCGCTGCCATCTTGTGTCTGTGGTTGCCATCATCTTTGAGGGCATGGCGATCAATTAGCATAGTCCCTCCTTATTGGCTGTGGGTGCTACCATCTTTGTGAGGGCATGGCAGTCAATTAGCATAGTCCCCCTTTATTAGATAGGATGGATTCATAAGGAGTAATTATTAAGGAACAGACTGAGTTCCCACCCCACTGTTCCAGCATCATGTGCAGACTATTGAATCAATCAGCCCCTCTGCTTATGGACCATAATTACGGTTTCATACAAGAGCCTTCACTTTGTTTCATTGATTTATTTTTATCTCTATCAGGCACTCTCAGCTCCCTTGATTTTCTAAAGATTTTTCAATAAAAACCTGTGAATCAGAAGTGTTTTACAATAAAAATTAATTATCCTTTCAATGTATACAGAGGTTAGTGTGGAATTATGGTTTGACTTGGAGGAAAAATAACAGACTAAGAGTTCAAGTGATCCAGTGCACTCTGGATAAAATGAGTTACCACAAAACACCTGACTACAGTGGACTATTTAATAAGTTGAACATGCTATTTTTTGTTTTACACATGATGCCTGTAATTGCATCTTATTTTTAAAGCACTGCAAAGTTTAATATGTTTATAATTTAGTTAGAAATACTTCACAACCACACACTGAAATATGATGAAAATTACTACACAACTCAATATCCCTATTAAGCCACTGAATTTAAAGGGAGAATATTATTTTCACTCTAAATAATCATGCTCTCACTGTTGATCTTTTAGGACACATTTTCTTTGCTGGAAGATACGTCTAAAATGTAAAAACATAGCTGAGTCAATTCCTATTGAAGCTCCTTACACATCTTACTAGGAATCCTTCTCTTTATGAAACTCATTTAATTTTACCACATGGTAAGACCGTTTTTTTCTCTCTATATTTGCCAAAGGAACATATGTTTGCTGCTTAGATGGCATCATTAAACATCAGATATATGATATGCCAAATTAAACATATATTCATCAAAGCAAAATAAAATCTCCAAATTTTTGCCTCTTAGGAAGGTGCCCGTTACTAAATGTAAATCCTAAAATATATGCTCTGGTTTCTTGTACATCAATAGTAATTCCAAGAATTCTTTAATTACATTCTATTGCATAACGTTGTAACTCTGTATCTGCTAAACTCTTGCCACAGCTGTCTTTTCTAATGGGATTCTGCTCATTAAGCATAGGAGGGTCGCCTTTGTCAACAGTGACTCACAGAACTTTCAGTATGTCATGACCTCCTGATAATAACTTAGTGAAAAATCATTTTTAGTTCAGGATTTGTCATCCTACTCTAATGAGACATCATTGTCATCCTAACTAATGTAGGTAAATAGATAAAGGAACTGTACAGATAAAGACAGATACAACATCCTCTGACACTTTTTTTTGTGACTTTTATTACTGCAATAACCCATCCTTTAACATTTCTACATTTTACTGGTTTTGAGCAATGTATTTTTCCTGAATTGTAACATCCTCAGATATTATAGGATCTCAATAAATCTCTAATACTCAGTACTGGTATGTGAATATCTACTATTAATGAACGTTATATTTAATTTTCTAGAACATAGATAGATGATCAAGTGTGGGTTTTGGCCATGCATGCCTAAGTGCTTCCTATGACACAGTGTTAGAATCAATAGGCTATTTGAGGTTGAGGAGAGAGATGAAAGTGAGATTGTTTTTGTTTAGTTAAAAAATATATATAAAAAAAAACATTACTCATTATAAAATGCCACAATGTGAACAGAAACAATTATATGACTTATTTACAAACAGCTTAATCATTGTTTATGCTAACAACTGTTTGCTACCAATTAAGAAAAGAAGCCCATTTGGCCAATACACTTAACAATGTATGTGCTATTCATCTTTTAAGAATGCTTATTTACTTTCAAATGTTTACGAACTTTTTTTTTTCAATGATTGCATTTAAAATCTGAAACCTTTTTTTTTCAATGATTGCATTAAGAATTCTATGTGGAGAAAGTTTAGCTTGATTGGTCACATAATTTTCTCCTAAATAGTTGTTTAAAATCCAGCATCACTTAAATCCATTGTGGGAAATATCCATGAAATACATTTCTGCTTTCTTCAACCAACTATTAAATATTGTTTTAAAAGTCAGAAACATCAGATATGATACATTTTACATATTTAGAATATTTTGGTGAGATTGAGAGAAAATTAGGAATGCAAATAGAAAGTTTCAAAGAGCACATTGTTTTTTAATCCACCAGGAAGAAGGCTTTTTTTTTTAATTCATTTAAACCTGATGGTTCTCAAAAATTTCCACTTAGATCAAATAGAGGTGCAGGTGTCAGAGTGTCATCAAGTTCCTTCACTTTTTTCTGACTTTGTTTACTCTTCTGCAATATGACAAGCTTCAAGTTTAATAAGTACAAGAGCATACGTGAAAACTAAATACATACATGTATATGTAGTACTCAACACACACACAAGTATATATCCAGGAGATGACACAAATATTAGTTTACACTTCTTTATGTATTCTAAGTCATTACTGAAATAACTAAGGAAGATAGTTAAAAACCTCTAAAGTAACAATTCATCTATTTACAATGTCTGGTATTCAATACTTTCTACAGTATTTATTACTATTTTAAAAAATGACTATTGCAAAGTTTATAAAATAACTGATCTCAGATATTTTATTTGAAGACTTGATTTAAAATCCTCACAAAAGGAGGTAAATATTAATTCATTTTAAATAGTATATAACACTTTGCTAAAATGCATTGTTAACTTTAAAGCAAAGTGCTCAATAAACATTCAACTACTAAAATATTGCTAGATGTAGATTTAACTTATTTTCATTTGAAGACCAATTAAAGCTATTAATTTTACAGAGTTTAAAAACCGAGTAAACATTGTCTCAAATATTATATCATGACAGTAGAAATAACAGAAAATGAGGGCATTTTCTCATATTTTCATATTATAATCAGGGCCATCCAAAAGAGGGAGCTAAAGTATTGTGCTAAGTAACTTTATTTACCATCAGTTTGAGGCTTTGGATCAGTTTCTCATAGGAATTGCATAGTGTGTTTAGATGTAAATTTAGCTTGGTCTCATTTTGACTTATGAACATATTAAGAGGCAGTAATTAATTTGGGGCTGTAATGCTGTATATACTCCCAGAAGAAAATTATTTTTTTCAGCCATCATAAAATTATAAAAATTTGCAGCAAGATCTCAGACATCTCTCATAGCAATCTGTTTGGTGATACATTTCCTAGGGTCGTGGTCAGCAAACTGCGGCTCCCGAGCTACATGCAGCCCTTTGGCCCCTTGTGTGTGGCTCTTTCCCAAAATACCACGGCCTGGGCGAGTCTATTTTGAAGAAGTGGTGTTAGAAGAAGTTTAAATATAAAAACTTGGCTCTCAAAAGGAATTTCAATCATTGTGCTGTTGATATTTGGCTCTGTTGACTAATGAGTTTGCCGACCACTGCCCTAGGGCAAGGGAAATTGAAGAGAAAATAACAAATGGCACTACATCAGATAAACAGCTTCTGCATAGCAAAAGAAACCATCAACAAATTGAAGAGAGACCCCGCTCTAGGGAAGAACATATTTGCCAACAATACAAGTGATAAAGGGTCAATTTCCAAAATATAAAAGGAACTCATTTAATTTAACAAAAGGAAGACAATCCAATTAAAAAATGGGCAAAATACCTAACTAGACACTTCTCCAAAGTGGACATACAGAAAAAAAGACATATTGCTCAAAGTGGCTGATCATCTGAGAGATTCAAATTAAAATGACAGTGAAGTATGACCTCGCACCTGTCAGAATGGCTACCATCAACAAATCAACAAATGAAAGCGCCAGCAAGGATGTGGAGGAAATGGAACCCTAGTGCACTGCTGGTGGGAATGCAGACTGGTGCAGCCATTATAGAGAACAGTATGGAGTTTCCTCACAAAATTAAGTATGGAACTGCCATTTCTAGGAATATATTCTAAGAAAGCTGAAACACCATTTAAAGAGAATATATGCATCCCTATGTTCATAGCAGTGTTATTTATAATAGCTAAGATCTTGAAATAACCCAAGTGCCCTTCAGTAGTAGTAGATGAGTGGATTAAAAAGCTGTGGTACAGTTAAACCATGGAATACTATGCAAGAGTAAAAACGAAGAGTCTCTTACCCTTTGAGATAGCATGGAAGGACTTGTAGAATATTATGCTAAGTGAAATAAACCATTTAAAGAAAATGACAAGTATCACATGATCTAACTTGTATGTGGAATCTAATGAACAAAATAAACAGATGAATAAAATACAGTGGTACCTCGAGATACGAGTGCCCTAACATATAAGATTTTTGAGATACGAGCCATCAAGTGAGCGATTTTTGCTTTGAAATACGAGCAACATTTGAGATAGGAGTAATTGCGCGGATAGTGGATTGGCCAGCTGCACACAACCCACTAGTTTACTGTTACTAGAGCGTCTCATAGTTTCCCACACCTCAAGGTTACAGAACGAATTAAACTCGTATCTCAAGGTACCACTGTAGATCTAGAGACATAGAAGCATGGAACAGAACAAGGAATCTCAGAGGGAAGGTGGGAGTTAGTGGATGAGTGAAAAGAGATTAACCAAAGAACTTATATGCAGATATGCATAACCCGTGGACACAAGCAATAACGTAGTGAAGGCCTTGGGGGAGGGGAGTGGGATGGAGGGTTCTTTGGGAAAACATAAAGGAGACATCTGTAATACTTTCAACAATAAAGATAAATCAAAAAAAAACACAAAAATAAAATTACAAAAATTAATTACAAAAGATGAAAGGAACATTAAGCAACATTTCTTAGTATGAATCTTATAAAGGAAGGGATGGAATCACCTAAGCCTCAAGTAACCTGAGTCACATGATTTTTGTCCTCACTTATTTATATGGATTTATAGTAGCCCTGCCTTATCCGCAGTTTCCATGGTTTCAGTTACCCAAGGTCTATTGTAGTCCAAAAATATTCAATGGAAAATTCCAGAAATAAACAATTCATAGGTTTTAAGTTGTGTACCATTCTGCATAGCCACATTTATCATTTCATCTAGTCAATTATAGCTATTTTAGTTATAGTAGTTTGTTTTATATCCTTTGGCCAATGTAAATGTAATTACTTAGAAAACCAACAATAAAAGATGCACAAAATAACTTGATTTTAAGCTAAGATTCCTGGGTTAATCATAGAGGATTTCATAAAAGGATTAAAAATAGGCTTCTTTATCTATTTGGCTTAAATTTCTATCTGTGGGTTCAGTGTAAGCAAAGAATCAATATTGACAATACATACTGAATTTTGATTAATTCAACGTCTTTCAAGAACACTCTTAAAAGTAACATAAAATATGATTCATCTATAAAACACCCTCAGGAATATATAATATTTTACATTACTTCAGCAATATTACTGGCAAAGGAATTCTGTATGGTAATTATGTGTGTAGTTTATCCAACACAGCTGCTACTCATTTTCCCCATAGACTAGGGTAAGATACCATTATATCTTACCCTTAATAAGGGTTCATTGGCAAAGAAAAATAGAATCTGCAGTTCCTTATTACAAAAAGGGATTAATTTAATTAGTGAATAGGCTAATTTCTTTCTGCAGAACATCAGAAAGAAATCTGTTGCTCCAGTAGGAAATTGCAAGAAGAGGAGATAATTTATCTATAAATAATTAATTTTCTTGCAAATAGAATGTGAAAGCAAAATATTTAATTGACTATCAGATACTCATTATGTTTTCTCGAGAGATTATATTCAAACAGGGTGTTGTTCTGTTGTGATTTGTTAGAACTTACCTTACATACTCATGCTTTTCTTATTAATCTCATAACACTACAGATAAAAAAATGAATAGAATAGTAATTTCTTCTATGTCTAATACTTGAAGTTCCCAAGAAAAATTATTTATTATAAAAGAAATATCCAATGATAGAGCATGAAATGATGCCAATATATAACCTCAAAGAAATTACTGGCTTTATATTAATTTCTATTTAATAAAACTGGTATTTTACAAATTGAAATTTTTAGAGATTTATCTCACATAACAATTATTTATTCTTCAAATTAATTCAGTCTTTATTTTAAAATTGTCAAACTGAGATATTTTCTTTTTTTCCAGAGATTGGGCAATTTTGCTATGAAATTGCTCCAAATCATGTAAAGTTGACTATAATACAGCAATAATTTGTTTATATAAATACTATAAAATGGTATAATTTTATAACTGCAGAAAATGTTTACTTTTAATATTTTATTTTTAATATATTTTATTGATTTTTACTGAGAAGAAGGGAGAAGGATAGAGAGTTCTACATCGGTGAGAGAGAAACATCAATCAGCTGCCTCCTGCACACCTCCTACTGAGGATGTGCCCGCAACCAAGGTACATGCCCTTGACTGGAATCGAACTTGGGACCTTTTAGTCTGCAGGCCAACCCTGTAGCCACTGAGCCAAACCAAGCAGGGTGGAAAATGTATGCTTTTAAACAAAGCAATAGATTATACTATTTTAATTAGTTACAACATAAAAATGTGTTAAAATAAAGACTGAATTTTATCTTTCTCTTAGATGGTTGATATCTGAATTTGTAATATTACTTGTGAATATGCTGATAGAATGTTTGAAACAGAGTACTTCGGTACCCACACTGAAATGAATACATTTCTGAACATGTGTGACAATAATAGAAATCCAACTCGTTATTTTTACACATGGAAATTCTGATTATCAGTGTGGGGAATTTAGTCAATATAGAAAAGGCTGTTTGAACACATGCAAAAAATCTGGTACTAGAGTGGACACCAATGCAGAGAAATCCTTCGAGAGAACCAGGTATGACAGCATGAGGTCCAGGCTTTTGGATATTTTTAAGCACAGAATTTCTGTTGTTTTAGTTTTCCTTGCAAGATGGAAGCTTGTTAGAGAAACAACTGAATGTTAAATACAACACACACACACACACACACACACACACACACACACACACACACACACAAAACTAACTTCCAGTAAAGAATCAATTGATTTTACAAGTGAAAGAGCCCTTATATGTCTCTAATCTTTCTCCACCATTATGAAAGTGAAGAAATTAAATCCAGAGTGGTGAAGGGAAACAGACCCCTTATTTACTATCAATCATTGTTCTCTTTACCACACCAGGTTGGATTGTAATCCCACCTTGCAAAATTTGGACCCCAGAGAACATAACTAGAGAAATCTAACTCAGATATGGTTAGGAAAATATTGAATAACCACCCAAACAATATCTAGGGTCCTGGTACAAAGAAAGAAAATTTAGATTTACACAATTATTTCAGAAAATTGAACCCGAGATTCATCCAAAATGGAAGAGAAACCATAAAAGTGCCAAAAGGTAAAGGTTGGCATGCCATATAACACAAAGTGATGAGAGCATACCATCAGAAGTAGAGATCTGCAGTCACAGAAATAATTAGGTTCCTTCTTTTGGAAACTGTAGTCAAGTATGAAAGTCATGTTCAACATAAAATCATACAAGTAGAAAAAAACTAATATTTGGAAAAAATTGAGATAATTCTAGGACAGATCCTATTCTAATGCCTTCAAGGATAGAACCTCCCCTCAACCAAAGGACTTGTATGCATGCATATAAGCCTAACCAATGGACACAGACACCAGGGATGTGTGTGTGTGTGTGGGGGGGGTAATGGGCGATGAAGACATATATGTAATCCTATTTAATAAAAGACTAATATGCAAATTATGTCACTCCAACACACAAGAGGCATCTCCACATGGTTCAAAGATTGCTGCCTCCATGTGGACACAAGATGGCTGCCACAAGATGGCTGACAGGGGCGGGCAGTTGTGGGCAATAAGGACAGCAGGGGAGGGCAGTTGGGAGAAACCAGGCCTGCAGGGGAGGGCAGTTAGGGGCAACAAGGCCTGCAGAGGAAGGCAGTTGGGGGTGACCAGGCTTGCAGGGAAGGATAGTAGGGAGGGACTAGGCTAGTAGAGGGGGGAAGTTAGGGGCAACCAGGAATGCAGGGTAGGGCAGTTGAGGATGACCAGACCTGCAAGGGAAGATAGTTAGTGGCAACCAAGACTGCAGGGGAAGGCAGTTAGGTGTGACTAAGCCAGCAGGGGAGGGAAGTTAGGGACAATCAGGCCAGCAGAGGAGCATTTAGACATCAATTGGGCTATTAGGGGAGTGGTTAGGGTTGATCAGGTTGGCAGGCAGAAGTGGTTAGGGGAAGTCAGGCAGACAGGCAGGCAAGTGGTTGGGAGCCAGCAGTCCTGGATTGTGAGAGGGATATCCGATGGCCCATTTAGACCTGATCCCACTGGCCAGTTGGACATCCCTCGAGGGGTCCCATATTGAAGAGGGTGCAGGCTGGGCTGAGGGACACCCCACCCTCATGCATGAATTTTGTGCCTCTAGTCCAATATAATAAAAGGGTAATATGCAAATTGACCCTAAAGGCAAAACAACCAGATCAACTGCTATCCCAGTCACTATGAGGCACACTGACCACCTCTTAGTCCCTTTCCCTTGCCAGCAGGCTCCGATTGCCTGATGGCCAGATGTGGCAGGGACAGGGATAGTGAGCTGGTGGGAACAGCCAACCACTTTGTTCCTTCCCCAGCTGTCAGGCACAGATCACCCGATGGCAAATGGGGAACCCAGGATGGATGGCAGCAAGGGGTGGGGCCGGCTGTGTGCAGCTGGGGAATGTTGCCCTGATTGCAGGCCAGGCCTAGGGATACTACCTGAACATAGATTTTGTGTGCCAGGCCTCTAGTACCTTAGTAAAAAAATATATTAAAAATATTCAGGATAAAGATGGACCAATCTTATTATAAACTAGTTATTTGGTGCATAAAATTTGTACACAGGAAGGGGTTCCCTCAGCCCATCCTGAACCCTCTACAGTTAGGGACTCCTTGGGGGATATCCAACTGCTGGTTGAGGCCTGATCCTGGTGATATCTGGACTAAACTGGCAGTCGGACATCCCTCTTGCAATCTGAGACTGCTAGCCTCTAACCACTCACCTGCCTGCCTACCTGATCACTCCTAATTGCCTCTCCCTCCCTGCCTGATAGCCCCTAACCTGTCTTCCTGCCTGTCTGATAAGACCTAACTGCTTCTGTCTGCCTGCCTGATTGCCCCTAACCCCTCTGCTGCCTGCCTAATTATCCCAAACCACCTTCCTGCCTTATTGCCCCTAACCTCTCTGCCTGCCTGGCTGATTGTCCCTAACTGCCCTCCTTTGCTGGCCTGATCTCACCCCCAACTATCCTCCCTTGCCAACCTGATCTCACCCTCAACCGCCCTCTCTGCCTCAGCCCCCACCACTGAGGCTTTGTCCAGAAGGAAGTTGGACATCCAGAAGTTGGCTGGTTGATCTGGTCTAATTAACATATTACCCTTTTATTAGTATAGATAGATTATATAGGTTAGGATTGCTTAAATGGGAAGGGGAAGCCTTTTTCAGTAGGAGGATATGCTCTAGGCAGACAAAAATAGATATCACCTCTATCTAGAATCTTCTAGATGATTAGCCAGCCATATGCACTATATTGCCATAATGGTCATTAAAAAATTGAACCAGACATCCCTGGGAGAGAATCCAAGATGGCGGCATAGGTGAGCACCTAAACTGCTGCCTCGCACAATGATTTCAAAACTATAGCTTAAAGACAGAATGTACATCATCCAGAACCACAGGAAAGCTGGCTGAGTGGAAATTCTACAACTAGAAGGAAAGAGAGGGCCTCACAGAGACCCAGAGAAGCTGCAAAAAGCTGAGGTATGGAGACGCACGCGTGGAGAGAGCGGGTGCCAGAGTACCAGGCTGGCTTCATCTGGCAGGAGGGAGATGGAGACTCCCAACTGCACTGATCCTACAGCCCCAAATCCTAGTTCCAGGCAAGACTCATATGGGGGGAATTTGGACTGTGAAAACGGAGAAGTGCATGGAAATTTAGGGGAGTCATGAAAGGGCAGAAGTCTGGTGGTGTGCACAGTACTGTGGGCAGAAGACAGACTGCTGATTATGCTGCTGGTTTTCAATAGTGGGCAGGAGACAGAGCCTCCCAACTGTGCCACTTCTAACTGTACTGAACCCCAGTTTCAGGCAATACCCTGGGGACGCAGACACATATAGTCCTGGAGTGCAGGGGAGTCGGAGGGGCAGCAGTCTAGAGTCACTGCTTGTGTGCACAGGGGCCACTTCAGTGATTATCCAGAGGCACATGAGACCCAGGGGCCATGGAGGGAGGGGCCAACTGGAAGGCAAGGAAGTCTGTTAAGCCCTGAGACTCCACTTCTCGCACGCTCAACAGAGAGGCTTTTTCAGTTTTGCAAGTCTGGTATTATAAGGCTGAATCCAACACACAATATCTCCCAGCATAATGAAAATAGAGAGCAAAGGAAGAGATCACAAACAAAAGAAATGGAGGAAAACCAAAGACTGGATATGGAGTTCAAAACCACGCTTATAAGGTTTTTCAAGAATTTCCTAGACAAGATGGATAAATTTAGCGAGACCCAAGAGAAGATGAAAAAGGACCAACTAGACATTAAAAATACACTGACTGAAATAAAAAATATTATACAGAGACCTACAGCAGACTAGAGGAACGCAAGAATCAAGTCAAAGATCTGAAATACGTATAAAGAATCAGAAAACACTTAAATGGAAAAGCAAGAAGAAAAAAGAATAAAAAAATGTGAAGATAGTGTAAGAAGCCTGTGTAACAACTTCAACCGTACCAACATCAGAATTGTGGGGGTGCCAGAGGAAGAGAGAGATCAAGATGCTGAAAATCTATTTAAAGAAATAATGACTGAAAACTTCCCGTACCTGGTGAAAGAAATAGACTTACAAGTCCAGGAAGCACACAGAACCCCAAATAAAAGGAATCCAAAGAGGACCACACCAAGACACATCATAATTGAAATACCAAGAACAAAAGACAAAGAGAGAATATTGAAAGCAGCAAGAGAAAAGAGTTAATTACCTACAAGGGAGTACCCATATGATTATCAGCTGACTTCTCAACAGAAATTATGCAGGCCACATGGGAGTGGAAAGAAATATTCAACGTGATGGATAGCAAGAACCTACAACCAAGAATACTCTATCCAGCAAAGCTAACATTCAGAATTGAAGGGCAGATAAAGACCTTCACAGATAAGAAAAAGCTAAAGGAGTTCATCAACACCAAACCAGTATTAAATGAAATGCTGAAAGGTACTCTTTAAGAAGAGGAAGAAGAAAAAGACAAAAGATAAAAAATTATGAACAACAAATACGTATCTATTAACAAATGAATCTAAAAATTAAGTGAATTAAAAATTTGATCAACAGAATAAACTGGTGAATATAATAAAATCAGGAACACAGAAAGGGAGTGGATTGATAATTCTCAGGGGCAAAGGGGTGGGGAGGGTGCAGGGAGAGACTGGACAAAAATCATACACCTATGGATAAGGTCAATTCAGGGGGAGGTAAGGGTAGAGGGAGGGGTGGGAGCAGGGTGGAGGGGAGCTAGAGAGGGGAAAAAAGAGATACACATGTAATAATATGAACAATAAAGATTTAATTAAAAAATCCCCATACATTTTGAACCCATAAAAAATAAAAAAATAAAAATAAAATAAAATAAATTAAAAAATGAACCGCTTTCTTACACCTTACACCAAACAGTGGATGCCCTTAAAACCCATCCTCAGTCCCTACCTTAGGTTCTGCCTTCATAGTTCACTGATATTTGGTTCTGATTGGTCAGTTTCTATGCCAATCAGTGTCTCTGGGCCTATCTCCAGGCCTGATCAGAGAGGTGGGGCTGGTTAGGAGCCCGAGGAGACCTGGAGAGAAACAGGCATGGCTGCTGCCAAAGCCAGAAGAGAAAGAGAGAGGCAATGGCTGATCAACAGCTGCCACAAAGGCTGCAGATCAGACCCTGCCTCTCACTCCCCAGGTTTCTCTCTGGGCTGATGTGCAGCCCTCTTGGCTGCACCTGTGTCAGTGCTGAGTCCCTGCACCTGCAGCAGTGGCAGTCAGTGCTGGGTCACCATGGCAACCCAGCACTGACTGCGGGACTTACTTCAGTTGGTCAAGCCTTGGTCCTTTTGGACATTACAGGTTTTTATATATTAAAAACCTGTAAAACCTGTAATGCCTTTTTTTAATCCTTCTCATTATGGATAGTGATGTAGAAATATACAGTGATATATACAGTTTTTTTTTTTAAGTAGTATGTGATTTTATTTATTTATTTTTTAAATATATGTTATTGATTTTTTACAGAGAGGAAGGGAGAGAGGTAGAAAGTCAGAAACATCGATGAGAGAGAGACATCAATAAGCTGTCTCCTGCACGCCCCCACCATGGGGATGTGACCGCAACCAAGATACATGCCCTTGACTGGAATTGAACCTGGGACCCCCAGTCCACAAGCCGACCCTCTATCCACTGAGCCAAACCAGTTTTAGCAATATATACAGTTTTATATGTCCTCCTTATTTTAAGGTACTCATCCCTGCGTTAATTTAAGTGAGATTTTTACTTATGACCAGGAGAAACTAGAGAACTACATATTTTGGTCACATACTTAATATTTAAGTGTTCCACAGTTAGCTGTCAGAAATGACCACCACTACATAAATAATAACATTTAATGAGTCCAACTTTATAGGCATAAAAATATAAAGATAGATTGGAACCATTTATTTAAATATGCAAAAAAATTCAAAATTGCAAGTTATTAACATAACAGTGTTATGAAAAGTAAAAAAATATTTACTTCACTAGTTCACATTCTTATTACTACTAAGTTTATCTCTAAATAAACATGATATGTAGTATTTATAAGTTAAAATAATTGTGAAGGATATTATACAATTAGCAAACTTTTGAACATACCAGGATCTTTGAGACTGTTATACATTTTATTTATGATGATGTTTCTCATAATATTTTCTTATCTCCATTCAGAATAAATTCAAATAGCACCTTCTCAACAAAACTTCTTACCACCTTGATAAAGTTTCACCCATCCCTTTAAGTAACTGTCCATCACTCTTGCCTGCTTTCTCAGCATTCATCAATACCTTAATTATTTATTATTTTTGTCACTACTCTAGAGAAGACCTTCCTCTTTTCTCATGCCTTCTGCTATTATCTCAGCTCCAGAGAAATGATGTGTGCATTTTAACAGGGGAAAAAAAGGCACTAATCTATAAGTTCAGAATAACAAATTTGCTAAATAATATAATAGTTTCTATATTTTATAAATAATTTAATTATACTTCATAAAGATTAGGGATAAGCTATCAAATCATTAACGTTTTCCACAAATATAACTTCTAGGTTAATTATAGTGGACATTACTCACAAGGATGCAATCATTGTTACCATTTTGGTTTGAACTATACTTTTCAAACCATAGTAACATTCTCATACAAATAAACCTCCTTTATAAGCTGTATTCATTCTAAGGTAAAGATGGTCACTTACTTTATAGTCATTAATATAATTCAAAGCATGAAAGGGGACAACCATAAAAATGATAGAAATGGAAAGTTAAATACATGGCATTGAATTATGTGATGATATGAAATACTATGAAATTTTATTAATGTTGATTTAAAAGACTTTCATAACTCATTCATATCTCTAAGATCCATGTGTAATGTACTCATTCTGAATTAAATCAATAAACTTTATAGCATTGTAGCTACGATAGTAAATATTCTATACCCAATATGGTAGAAATTTATGACAAAATTGTTCAAGATATATTTCCATTGTATGCTATGCCTTTTAAAAAATTATATCATGTATATTAATATTTATATTCAGAATGTTCTAACTGACCCAGGTTTACCTTATCTAAATGAAAAAAACAATGAAATTAGTCATTCAATTAAGCTGGGTCTTTCTCATACTTTTCTATATTGAGAGTCCCCACACTCTTTACCTAGATATGCTAAACCTGAGCGACAGTATTCTTAATAATAACAGTGGTCATAGGAACAATCTGTTATGTCTCCTCATAATTCATTGTCATGTCAATACTTTTAATATCTTAATTTTACACAGGAAGCTACAGGCCCTCTAAGGCTTTAAAATATTTTCTCATTTTCATACACACATTAAATCATAAGCACATTTTTATAAGATTTCAGAGTCGTTTTGACTCTTTAAAAACCTATTCTTTAGGCTGTTTAAGGCTGTGGCCATATTTTTAACACTCAGATTTTAGCAGAAAAAAAATGATAAAACCAATTGCTGAAGTCTTGGATTCAAGGCTGGAGAATGCTGACTTATTTCTGGATTTGATGGGGTGTGGGTTGAGGATGAGAGAAGAGGTAGTTAGTTGAATATTTAAAAAACATATACTTTTCTTGACTTCAGAGTAGAAGGAGAGACAGATACATCAGTATGGGAGGGGATCATTGATTGGCTACCTCCTGCATGTCCCCTACTGGCATATGCCCTGATATGGAATGGAATTGTGACCTCCTGATTCAGAGGTTGATGCTCAGACACTGAGCCATGCTAACTAGACCTGGAGATATTTTTAATTTATAAAATTATATTTTCTGAAGTGCATCAGTAGTTGTTATTGAGGCGATCAATTACAATGTTATTATATTAGTACAGCAAAGAGATATTAAGGTTCTTAGAAGAAAAGTGGCTGAAGGGCTAGAGTAAAAGATTAATGTAAGATGTGAAAAGGGTTATAGTTCTCAGAATTTGGTGAGAGTTCATCTTACATGGATGCTAAGTGAAATAAGCCAGTCAGAGAAAGAAGTACCAAATGATTTCACTCATATGCAGAATTTAATGAACATACAGAACTAACAAAAAATAAAGACAGACTCATAGATAGAAAGTAGAGAACTTTGGTGAGACAGTGGTATTGGATGGGTGGAGGGATTGAGCAAAAAAGATAGTTATAAATCATAAAGACATTGTGTGTGTGTGTGTGCACGCATGTGCACGCGTGTGCATGCCTTTGGAAGTAGAGGATGATTGAAAAATGGTCTTGAATTATTTCAAAAAGTAGATTTTAAAAGGGAGTTATAGTCCTGTCTACCAGTGCTCCCTATTTCGAATTGGGTCGATTGCTTTCATTTTTAGGGATATTATCAAACAAGGGAACTGAGTGGCAAGGTAGTTTGTAAAATGTTACTTATGTTTATTAAAGAACATATCTACTGAAGAGAAAGTATAGGCCAGACAATTTTTTTTGCATGGGTTTAATGCTCTTTGGTAGGAGTAGAATACAGATTAGTTGCAAGATGCATGGGAAAAAACAAGAAAAATAAAAAGAGGTTACAAGCAGGCACCTTTTGTCACTTAAGACAAGAAGGGTGTCTCTAAGAATTGAAGTTTGGAAGTTGTGGTTTCCATGTGAAAGTCTCCCAACTCGCCTAAAACATAGCAGGGGTTTAATAATGAGTACACTCAAAAGTAAAAAATAAAGTAGTCAGTCAGTGAATTTATTAATTCATTAAAAGTAAATAATAAGTAGGTAGTCAGTGAATTTATTAATTCATTATTACAACTAGTCTGAAGGTCTTTTTTCCCGATTGTGAATTGAAAAAGTAACAACGGTGTGAAGGGTGCATATAGGATTGTGACCCTACCTCTCACCCAGCCTGCACACAGTTAGGACACTACATTGTGGTCCTGATGTTATTATGAGAAGCACTGTTCCTACTTATTCCTGCACACTGTTCATTGGACTGTCATTTCCACTCCCTGGAAATAGAACACAAAACCAGCTTCTTAATGTGAACAGTTTGTATATGACAATCTGGGGACTCCCGGGGTCAAGCGGTCAATATCAATACCCTTTACCAATTTGTCTTTTCCCACGCACACCTAATAGATATTAATTATACAAGGATAGCCTTAGGTCTTCAAGCCCCAGTTCGTTTTTTAATGATTCCCTGAAATTCTTGTGCAGCTGTGAATGCACAGCACTGCATTGCTGAACTTACAGTCGGACTGTGGTGAGTAGAGGGATGTCTCCTTGTTTGACCTACCTCTTCTTAATGAATGGTGACCTTGGTAATACTCAGCACCCTGAGAAGGCTCATTTCCAGTCAATTAGACAGTAGAAGTAGGGGGGGGGGGTCAGAGTCTCTAAAATCATCTATGCCTATAGTGACTAATTTTTATTAGCTCCATATCTAAGGAGTTTCTCATCTTGGAAAAGCTACTTTTCTGTTACAGTTCACTGAATCATATCCACAAAGTGCAAGCCCAGTTAAGAATACCCACTTGGAGTTAAATCTATTCTGTGGAGGCGGTGGGGGAAGAGGAGAGGGGGAAAGAAGCCAAGCAACATGGAGACAGATGCAGAAGCAAGACTCAAGCTGCGATGAAAGTAGGGAAGCATAGGGAAGGGAAAAGTAGCAAGATAATAAAGCATCGCAATCCCTGACACAAGTTCAAATACGGGGAATAAGAAGAATACAGTCATCAATAATAATTAGATGTAGAAAAATAATCTAAAGCGTTAACTCTAATAATGAATATATATCACAGATAATTTATGAAACATTTCTCATTTATAGAAAAGCCACGCTAGCCCTAGCTGATTTGGTTGAGTGGATAGAGCATCCGCCTGCGGACTGAAGGGTCCTGGGTTTGATTCTGGTCAAGGGCATGTGCTTCGGTTGCAGGATCCTCTCCAGCCCAGGCCCTGGCCAGGGTGCGTGCAGGAGGCAACCAAATGATATGTTTCTCTTACATTGATATCTCTCTCTGTGTTTGCCTCTCTCTTCCACTCCCTCTAAAAATCAATGGAAAACTATCCTTGGGTGAAGTTTATTTTCTTTTTCAAAGCTAATATATTGAATGGATATCTATAGCATTTTATAACGATCAAATAATTTCTAAATCTGCTTTCAAATCCAGGTTTTATAGAATATGATATGATTTATAAATAGTTAGGGATATTTTTGTCCAAACCTATAATCTGGATAAAATTTTCATTTTGGAGCTGAATTTCTTTACCCTCTTTCATAGGGGTTGTTTATTTACATTCTCTTATAATTTTAAAAGTGTACAATTTATAAATATGGTCATTGAAATATATTGCAAGGCATATACATGTGACATTTCTATTCCAGAATAACATTTTGTTTCTCCCTGAATATGTCTGAAGCTCACTTTCAGTGTCAGACTTCTGTACACACAGTGTGGCTTTGGGTATAATGAAGAAGGCTCTCCATGCCCATGTTCAATGAAGGGTTGTGTGATCCCAAAGGCAGTGCTTCATTTGACAAGCAGCAAGCCACCAGCGCCTTAGGTCTGGAGAGGTCGGACATCAGATGTCCTTAATGACATCATTATTAAAGTCAAGTTGTTTTTAATAATGAGCAGTTTAATAATAACTGCTACTGAGTCTGTGATGGCATCTCAACATTTTCTTGTCTCCATTCTATCCTTTTGTCTTCATCAGTTTCATTCTTAATCATTAGATATACGCAATTACAAATTCAAGTACTCTCCTGATATATATGCCTGGCTAAAATTTCTATCAGAGCAGTTATCTTACTCGTTTTCTAAAATAAACAAAAGTTCAAAGTTGGAACTATTTTCTTATATAAATAAAATAATCACACATATATAGCTACGAAAAACAAAATTTAACACAAGGTGTCAAGCCCAAAGTAGTGGCTTAATATAGATCACACATATTTAAATGTCTATTTGTTTATAAATAAGGAGGTAAATATATAAAGCTAGCACTGATAAAAATGCTAATTTTAATGTACTAAAAATAACCCTACAATATTTAAAATATAAGTTTATTATTAACATTCACAATTTATATTTTAATAGAACTCCATATTTTTAACTGAGCAAAGTTAATTCTAATTATAAAAAATATATATTTATTTCAGCTATAATAATAACATCCTTCATTGTTATTGATTGTATCAGGAATCTCAATTTCAAGTTAAACATACAAAACAGACAAATATCCTTTTCATGCATAATCATGTGTTAGGATGATAGTGCATCAATTATTTAGTCTTTGAAGAGTAAGTATTGTCAAAAATACAAATCTGAGTATTATTTAATGTTTGTGTATTAAAAACATAAACTGAATTGAAAGTATACATACAATGTCACATCATCTAGATGTGACAAGATTTGGGGAAGAAGGAAAATTATTATCTCTCCTTTTAATAGTTAAATTTATTCCAATTTCTGTTCACTACATGCATAGTTGATTGATAATGTCCTAATAAGTCATAACATTAATGAGGAAGAAGAGACAGTATTACAAATAAATTATCCTTGACAGTTTTATTAATTATTGTGCATATGTTATTAGATATGAGAGAATACTATTTAATTTTAATATCATGTTTTTTTATTTTAATGCAAATTTCCAATTTAGCAAGTAGTTAAATTACCCAGTAACACAACAGATATAAAATATCTATTAACCTGACCCTCAGTGAGGGAAATGACCAAATAAATAATTTAAATTATACCATGTAATGTTCTTCCTTTGTATTATACATAACAAGGAAAAATAATGATTTTGTGTTCTTATATTAATGATTGAATTTCTACCTAATATCGTTTGAGCTAGCATTGCTATTCCTACTTAAAATGGCACTTTTACATCCACTCTAAGAGTGGGTATAGAGATTATATTTTTATTAGGTCTTCAAGAGTTATGAACATTGAATAAAGAAGGATTACTTCCAGGTACAGTTTTAAAATATGGAAGTCTAATTCTCCCTAATCATAAAGCATCCAAAGCAGCCATACCACATGAACTGTAACTGAGTTTAACTTTTCGCAAATCAAAATAAGTTATAATTGTTATTTTATTATTTGTTCGTGATATCACATCTGTGATTGCTGGTAGTGTCTAATGTTTCACCACTGTAACAATTTAAAGTCTATAATTAATTTAGCCATCAACATAATTTGTTGCATTATCCTTTTCTATATCTATTTAGGGTGAAGACATGTACATTGCTTACTAACACAAATACACAGAAATTTAAATGAAAACACAGATATGATTGCAGATATATAGGTAAAGATATCAAATTACTTATAAGCCCTGGCCAAGTAGCTCAGTTGGTAAGAGCATTGCCCTGATACACCAAGGTTCAGGTTCGATCCCCGGTCAGGGCACATACAAGAATCAACTAATGAATGCTTAAATAAGTGGAACAACAAAAATCAATGTTTCTTTCTCTCTCTCCCCCTTCATCTCTCTCTCTAAAAGCAATAAATACAAATTTTTTAAAAAAGTTATTAAATTATAGGTATGTATATAGATGCAATTTGATCTGCAAGTTTTCTTAGATGTTTCAATTTAATTGCCATTGCAATATAAAAGATATTTTAATCTCTTCAATTTCCGATATAGTCTTTGCATTGTGAAATACTTATAGCACATAATATGAATGCTGGAAAATAATGATTCTGTCTATTTCAGTAAATTATAGTAACCTGCTTTGTAGGGAAAAAAATGGATGAAAGAAGTTACTTGATTGTCTGAGGGAAAAGTCCCTTTGAAACTTTTAGAACTGATGTCTTAGTTTTATAGAGCATATTTTACATGAATAGATAATATTTTACAGAAGTAGAGCATATTTTACATGAATAGATAATATTTTACAGAAGTAGAGCATATTTTACATGGAGATCCTTCTTCATTGCACCCAAGACTAAATTGTGTTTATAGAGTCCCTACAGGTGAATTATTGACGTACATATGCTTACACTACACATTGTTGTATGTGTTGTTGTCTCCCCTGTTACAATGACTTCCTGCAAATATTGTTTCTTGTTTTTACTGACTTTCCTAAAATCCTTCTTTAGTAAATATGAGAAAAAGTCCATTATGCATTGGATACTCGATTAATGTTACATCAGGTATAGTGAGTTTAGCATATCCCAATATAAAGTTTGTGAGGTGTATCTATCCTACATTTAGAAACATATTCATCTTTAAAATAAAAACCAAATAATTACTAGCCACTGATTTTTCTATACTAAGCTGAAAACTATAATATAGTCATCCATGCTAATCACAACTGTAGATCCAATAAAAAAAAAGTAATATGAGCTGCAGGCTTTTTAATTCATACTTATAAAACAATCATATGCTCTGGTGTTTCATTGATTAATTAGGAAGTTCAAGAATTATCTGCTCATGAGGAGAAATACAGAATATGAAAGCACTCATTTTTCCTGCAATTGATTTATAATTTGGCAAAGTAATTCAATAGAAAAATGAAAAAGAAAAATATTGAAGACTACCTTAAGAAGATATCCAGGTCTTCTTTTTCCTACATTCTCTCAGAAAAGTCAAGTAGCACACACCCACAACACACACATGTGCATGCGTGCACATATGCGTACA